>JAGSMP010003339.1:0-11199 GCA_029286625.1 Parnassius orleans | reverse complement strand
ATATCGACGGCCCCTATCAGCATAAGTTTTCTGATAATCCTGCTGATGCTCTGCTCTTTCATTTACTTGTAAATTAACACAGTGTGTTTCATAGGCAACGAACGGTTTAGCACTTTAATTTTTATTCAATCCTGGCTGAATTCGTAATATTTAAAAATTTGAAAAATTGAAAATAGAAACTAGCAGGGATATTGCATATTATGTAGGTAGCCTATTTTTATTAATTCACTTATAAATCCTTATACGAGTTGTGTTTTTATTTCTATATTTTTTATTTTTTCCAAAATAAATTTATTAGATTCAATTACTTAAAAAAATTCGGAGTGTACCCGGGCTATCCCTTGTTGTATCCTACCCTATTTTTGCTCGGTATGGTAGGGTGCTACAAGCTCGAAGTCAGAAGAGAAGTCGCTCTCGCTATGTACGTGTTGAAGGTGATGAGGGGTAGGATACACAACCCGAGAGTGTTGGAGATGGTGCAATTGAATGCGCCGGACGGGTGCGCGGAGCGCCGGCGGCGGCCGTCGTTACTGACGGTGCCGCGTGCGCGTACCGCATTGATGCAGCAAGTGCCATCCGCGCGCGCGCTGTTTGTGATCAACACCATGTCGGAGCGAACGGATTGTTTTCATGTTCGCTGAGTGAGCTCAGTAAAGTGGCATATCATACTGTATCGTTGGCCACGCTGTCGAATTAGGTTGGTAACTCTGTGATGTATGTTGTTTGTGTAAATAAATTAAAAAAAAATTACCTTCGATTTTTTATTTACAAAAGTCTATAGATATCACATGCACACAATATCTTATATAAAAAAGGCAAAATCTTCCTGTTAGTCCATTTATATATAAGTAAATTTTTAATTTTTGGACATCAAGGAGAGCATGCTGACTGAAAACCAGTGGTATGTATCACTTCAGTTCGAGACCGACTCTTTTCGCAGTTTCATGCTGCAGCCCAGGGTTTTTTTTAAATATATTTTCTTAAATTTACGATGTACGTGAATACTTCGTTTTATTTTCCTTTTTGGCTATTATTACATTTTTATATTTTGTGCTGCATGCTTAAATTGAAATAAACGCATTTCTTTCTTTCTTTCCAGTATAATATTTTGTATTTTAGTGAAAGAGATAGGCAAGAGGGTGGTACCTACCCAGACGAACTCCTGGGCAGAAAAGAAGTCCTACCATATAGATAGTTTATAATAACATCATTCAACTGATTCGTTGGTGCGCGATTGTTGATCATGTGGTACCGGGTTCGAACCCGGGGTCGCGCGAAAAATCTGTTATTATGTCAAGTAATTATCAGTAGCAGTCCGGAGTCAGGAAGTTGGCGGTGTTTCACGATCGTGCTTCGGGTTACCGTGCCATCGGACTATGAGAATAGGGAGTGTATTTGTGCTTGCGCAAACAATCGTGTACTATAATACTGTCCTGCGTAGATGACTATGGCTAGTCTTCATTGAGACCATTGATCTCTGGCCGCCGTGATCGCTTTCAGTTTAGGGACATTAATTAGTTAATTAATCTAAAACATCAATTACATAGAAAGAAAGAGAAAAACACATTTATTCCTAGTTTGTATAATGCCTCCTCTACACTACTCGCGAAGTAACTATGACGAATTGCTCGTCGAAGTCGATTACAGTCCGAAGAACGTGACTACACACTCGTGCTACTTCGCTAAGAGCTCAGTCGTCTTGAGTCGCCCGCACCCTTAACATGAATAACGTTCAAGAGGCAGCTGTTATAGGTACCTAATTGTGTGAACAGTACGACGTCAATGCGTTAACCATAGATAAATAATTATGTAGAAAGCTACATATTTAATATTTATATATAAAAATATTAATATGTAACTGGCGTACGCCGAGTAGTATAGTGAGACGATTCGTGTAACTTCGGGGTATTTCGCGAAGTCCTTTGACTCTGGCGCAAAAAATTGACAGCGATCGGAAGTCCCCGAGGCAAAGCGAGGTTGCACGAAGCGAATCGAAGTGCCTCTCTACACTATTCTCCTCGCCCAACTTCGATCAACTTCGCGAGTAGTGTAACGGGGCCATACATAAATATCGAGATCGAAATAATTTACAAAAATTAGTACGATATTATAAAAAAAAAACTTAATTAAATTTATTACTATATCTTACGCCTAAAAAATAAGAATTTATCTATATACATATCCACTGAAATAGACCGGCCTCAGTATGCACTGATTGTCAGTTCGATCCACACATCCAGCTCGGATGTCTGTGAGCGCACATTACATTACTTGAAACATTTGCTTATTCCCACAGCACAGTAGATGTTAGCACAGAGCCTATACCCTTGTATTAATACTGGTATTCTCCATCACCAGCAGCGTTTATGGATGGACTTTTCACCATAAGTAAGTTGTCATACTTCGTTTCTAAATCGTCAAAGTACACCATGTGCACGTGATGTCAGCATTTGGCACAATATGGCATTTTCCCCATATCTTTAAATAACGTTCCGGAGTTCTTCTAACGTAATAGATTAAAAGTGATTGAAAATGACTTTACACAAAAATATTTTATTTGATATACACTTTGTAATATGGCATATTTATTACATTCATTTTCAATAGTATTTTAATTGCTCGCGATTGTAAAGTGATAATATAATAATAATAGCCAATAAAATGTCCAATACATGTAAAATCAAGTACGTCAAGTCAAATCGATTTTTAATATTACGAAAAGTGGAAATCTTTTTTAAACTATGAAATATTTTAAGCTCTACTCGCCATTTGTGTAGTGAAAAATTAGTTGTAGAAAGTCGACATAATAACCCAAGAGTTAAGAGGAAAATACTAAAAATTGTATGTTATTGTAATTAAGAACTAAACTTTATTAAATGTTTCTATGACACTATACATAGAACATATTCATTAACACTGGCAGGCAATTAGTCGGTAGTAAATAAACTTATTAGTATGAATATATTAGTATGAAAGATGTTGCGAATGAGAAAGTATATAATTTCATTATTAAATAGAATTCCGTCACCTGTAGATCCTACTTGCTTAAAATACGAGTAATACATTAAGTAAGAGAGAGAATAAAGGTTAAAAACGAGAACACAGTTCACCTGATGGTAACTGAATGCTGTAGCACATAGACACTCACATCATCTTCAATTAAGAATCAAATTACAAATGCGTGGTCACCCTTGAGCACTAAGATGGAATGAGATAAAATGGACATTTCCAGTAATAAGGATACCCGGTTCGCTACACTCACCATAGCACACACATACACGAAACATAGCAGCATTATGCTACTATATTACGTCGGTATTCTGTGAGAGCGTGGTTCATTTCCGTTGAGCCAACCCATTCGTGCTACGACCATAATATAGCTGCTCTACCACGTATAAAAGGATATAGTTCTTAACAGAGTTTTCTCTTCGGTAAAAGACATCTCATTTTATAACGCTATTAGATAAGTAAGATTAAAAATAAATAGTTTTCATACTCGTACATTTGAATTACAGGGTCTATTCCCGCTTACCATCAGTTGATTTGTGTGCTCTTTATCGCTTATATTCGAATAAGAAAGTATTTTATATAGTATAGTAAACCACTATTTTGCTTCTTCATCAGATAGTTAATTGCAATTTTAGGTGCTGATTTACCACTTTCTCAGTAGTGATCAGAAACAGCGTGGGGGCCTGCTTGTCTGCGGAATAAAAATATTTTGAAGACATGAAGTCGGCCAACAAGCAGTAGAGCAGCGGCTAATTGATCCATAAATCTCTTAAAACTAAGATGGAATGCCTAGTATCCAGGAAAAAGGGTCGCCGGTTCTCTATTCACCATATAAAATACAGCAGCATTAAGGTGCTATTTTACGCTGGTGTTTTGTAAGAGTGTGGTCCTTCCCGGTCAAGCCGACCCATTCGTGCTACAACCATAATATAGCTACAGCATGACTCTACCACGTATACAAACGCACTAAGCAAAATGGCAATAATTTTTATAAAGGACGGCACGACTGAATTTGTTAAATGCATTTTTTTCAAATAAATCGGCACGGTAAACTACGCGCTCCTCGATATGTTTGGGTTTTATGATATGAAGTCAGTCTCATACCCACGCCACACGAAATTTTCGTGCTTTATAATATTTTCATAAATGATAGGAGTCCTGAGCCCAGCAGCGGAACGTATGTAGAATGTATTACTTTATTCACTTTTAATTTATTCCATTACTAGGTACTGGATTCAAGTTTACAATGCAAAGCTTATCAAAAAGAGCCCCGAGTATTTTTTGATCAAAAAGAAAAATTCCTATTTGTAATCATTCCGACTCGATTAATCTGTTTCGTTTAAAACGATGTAAGTATTTAATAAAACTATGTTATTTGTTTGAGAATTAATATTTATTTTGAAGATAATGTTTTTTTTTGTATTAATTTCGATTAATATTTTAATTGTTTATAATTAAATAAATCTCCTCTACAGCTTATCAGAAGTGAATATATATAGAGAACCAAAACTAGAATATATTTCTCATAGTTGCCACGCTTGGCGAGCGCTTTGGCAACCGCAGTTTTTTTAAATATTTTTAGTTGTTTGGATTCCCTCTGTTGCCTCATAGAAGTTGGCTGCAGGTGTCTATGGATTGCAGTAGCTACTTACCATCAGGTGGACTGCAAGTTCGTTGTCAACTTATTTATTTAATCATTTAAAATTTAAAATTTTGTACAACCGACTTGAATATAAATTAAAATGGAATAAAAAATATAAATTAAATTTATATGGAACTACATGAGAAGCACCAGCCTTCAAATAAAAATAGAATCATCGAAATCGGTTCACCCAGAAAAAATTTATGAGGTAACACACATAAAAAAAAACAAAAAAAATATACAGTCGAATTGAGTACCATCTCCTTTTTGAAGTCGGTAGAAAAAAAATCCTTTACGCCGCTACTATACGGCTAAAGAACACCTGTCTTCTTCTTCTTCCTGTCCTTATTCCAAGTTATTTGGGGTTGGCGTATTATGTCTTCCTCTTTCATTCTCTTCTATTAGCCGTTATCTCTTACCGGTATCACTACATCCATTTTTTCTTGGGCCTCCCTCTATTCTTATTTCCATCCACTCTCGAGTAAGAGAACACATGTATAAGTAAAAATCAAAAAAAATTAATAGCGAGTCACGAGCCAATACATAGAAATTTACCCTTGATTACGAAATGCAGATGCACCATTTCTGTGAACTAATATGAAATGTCTCGTTACTCATAAAAAGTGTCAATTTATCTGTTCTCTGCGCTATACTCGTATTAATATATTTTTATTTTTTAATAAAAAACTTTTAACATTTTATTTTTGACTCAGTTCAGGATAAAGAATAATTAAATTACGATAAGCGCGATAAACACGACGACAAAGCAGCGTTTAATTAAATGTTCAGGATCAAGGCCTGAAAGATTAAAAGGTATAAAATGGTAGCAATTGCTTGATAAAGCCCTTAGCTACTTGAATTAATTACAGAATATATTTGTAAAATTAATTTCATTCCTTTTCTTATTAAGACCTGTAAATAAAATACTTCAAGCGGTTTGCAAGATCAAAGTGAGAAAATCATTTTGAATATTTGAATTCTTATTTGAATAATAGTACTTGTGAGTAAAATGGGGTCCAATTGGGTCCTCTTATTTTATTTCCTTATTCAGTCTTGTGGAATAAAATCCTGGAAAGTCTAAGATTAATGTATATATTATGCTCTTCGGAATATACAAGTAATTTTATTAACTGACGAGGATTGCTGGCTAGCGTTCTAAGTTATCTAATATTTTATAACATATTCAACTGCTTATTTATTTAATACCATTTATTACATTTAGAAATTAAATTGTGTAAAATGACTATAAATATTCAAACAATATTTAACATATTATTTGTATGATTATGAAATATGTTATTTACTATTATTTTTTACCCTATTTTTTTTGCACCAAATATCGTTCGAGAAGCACGAAAAATAAAAGCAAAGAAAAAATAAGTCTTTATACTTAGACTAAACCGGTACAAAGGCCTCCCTTATAGATTGTCTCATAGGGGATCCCCCCTATGAGACAATCTATGGGGGAGGATATTTGCCATAGTTGTCACGTTTGTCAAGCGGGATGGTAACCGCAGTTTTTTATTTTAGCCGTTATTAGGAAGACGCTGCTGCCCATTTCCTGATTTGTTTCCCTCTGTCGCCTCTTACGACACCCTCGGGATGATATGGGGTAGTGGATATTCTTACACCACCTCTGAACGGTAAGATATATTTATACTATAATAACGATATAAACTTAACGAATTTGTATTGAGATATACAGTATTGATTGATTGCGTGACTTAGCAAATAAACTGATTTCTGCTGTGTCATTCTTGTTTGATGCTGTGGTTGGATAGACTTATTACGGCATATTCTAATCAATTATTTATTACAACAAAGCAAAAGTGTCGGTTTTGGATCCTAATGTGTTTTATATGATGCTGTGAGCAATGATAATCCTGAAGAACGTGAATTGTCGAGTGTACTTCGTACACTACTTGTTCTATACTTGTCTTTTTCCCCGTTGATTCAGCAGTATCAGCCGTGTAAAATGTGCCAGAAGAACATTAACATGAACATAAATTATGGTTATGAGATATTTTGTAGTTTTAAAATTATTCGCATGAGATGCTATTGCTCCACCAACCAATACAACGGCAGATAGCTGATAATGTTAAAATTATAATCATATTTTGATCGTCTCACCTATCAATAAGCTGCCTCTATTCATTTATAGGTGGGAAGCTAGAGACACGCTACGTGGACGTTATCGAAGGAGGATTTTAACAGTGTTAGAGCCAGGCCAGTTAGGCCTCCTCGAACCTGGTTGGTACCACGACCTCACAGAATAGCAGCATGAAGTAGAAGTTTACTTCTGTGTTTCGCAACCCCAAGATTAATCTAATCAGGAACATTTATACATTTATATATACCTTATCGGACGGTATAAATTTGGCGGATGGGGGCTAGGTGAGAAAAAGTGTAAGATTTTTCCGTCACGACCCCTTCTGACGTAGTGTAGACGGCTTTGGCGGCTATAAGGAAGCAAGATGGAATAATATCCATCTCCCTCGAACTTTTTCTTATCTTGCCATGAAAGAAATATTATTTTATTTTAAATGACGCTTAATTTAAATAGACGCTAGTAACTTATTTATTTGTATTTGTTAATCAATAATATAATACGTTTACTGTTGTGTGTTAATCAATAATATATACGTCCCCGTGTAGTGGCGGGTTAGAATACCCACTACCCCATATCTTCCCGTGGGTGTCGTAAGAGGCGACAGAGGGAAACTGAGGCAGAAGATGGGCAGCATCTTTCTGATAACAGCAAATAATAAAAACTGCGGTTGCCAACCCGCTCGCCAAGCGTGGCAACTACGGCAATATCCCCAGAAGAAAGTTACGAAGAAACGGCCCAGTCCCCAGCGGCCCCGCTATTCCTGGCTACGGTGGCGACCATGGTAACGGCAGGGCGGGGGTGCTAGAATCTCCGGTGGAGGTTCGGTTGCCACCTACGACGACTCGACCTGGCAACTTATAACGCACGCACTCTGAGGACTGACGAGAAGATACTGGAGCTGGAAGAAGAGACAGACAAGTTGCGCTGGAATATTATAGGATTATCCGAGGTCCGAGGGAGGACACGGTAATCCTCGAATCCGGCAACTTGTTCTATCACCGGGAGGGCGACCATCTGTCCCAAGGAGGTGTCGGATTTATCGTCCACAAGTCTCTCGTTGCTAACGTTGTAAGGGTGGGAGTGTGTCGACGAGGTTGCGTACCTTATACTCAGAATCACCAAACGGTATTCGCTGAAGGTCATACAGGTTTACGCAACTTCGGCACCCATGAAGGTGGAATGTGAGGATATCTCTAGAGCCATGCATTCCTCTAAAACCCACTATACGGTAATGGGAGACTTCAACTAACTAGGCACAAGAGAACGGTGAGCTGAAAGTAGGAAATTCGGATTAGGGCAACGGAACCCAAGGGGCCAGCAGCTGGCCGACTTCATGGAGAAAGAGGGACTCTTTATGATGAACTCTTTCTTCAGAAGCGGCCCCACAGGAAATGGACCTGGTCGAGGCCCCGACGGTTCGACAAAAATGAGATTGACTTCATTATGACGACTAGACGCCAACTGTTCAGTGATGTCTCAGTGATCGCGAGGTGAAACTGGTAGCGATCACCGATGGTTAGAGGCACACTGAACCTAAACGTTAAGTTGGAGGTGTCGTCTAATGAAATCAACACGCCTCCCCTCGTGCTCTAATCAAAGTCCCGAAACCTTTCAGCTCGAGTTACAAAACCGTTTTCAGTGCCTAGAAGATTGCAATGCAGTGGACGATATGAATGACAAGCTCGTGGAAACTGTCCATGCGGTCGGAGCTAAGTTTTGTAAGACCCGCCGCAGAAGAACACAAAAACTCTCCGATCACACTCTTAATCTCATGGCTGTTAGACGGGAAATGAACTGCAATCTTCAGTAGATTTGATAGCATACAGGCAACTGAACAGACAGATCTCCAAATGCATGCGGCGGGACTTGCACCTTCAATACAGCTCGTATTGAAGCGATCGAGCGGAACCAGGGCTCAAAGTCTTTGCCAGAGATCTGTCTGCCAGAAAAACCAACTGTCGAAGCTGAAGACCGAGTGTGGCAGCGTCGTTTCCGGGACACCTGAGATTTTGAGTGAGATTGAGAGGTTCTATGGGCAGCTGTACACATCATCGTTGGAGCCACACGCAAGTGTGGTAACGATCAAGAGCGAGGTCTTATCCGACACTATTCGATGATATCCCGGACGTCAGTCTGAGCGAGATTAGAATGGCTCTCCAGCACCTTAAAACGGCAAGGCCCCAGGCGAGGATGGATTACAGCGGAGCTTCTGACGGGTGGAAAACCGGTACTTGAAGTCCTTCAGAAGCTCTTTAATTCCGTCCTACATGGTGGCACTACACCGGGGCGTGGAGCAGAAGTGCGGTGGTCTTGTTCTTCAGAAGGCGACAACGCTCTCTTGAAGAACTACAGATTTCCCTTCTGAGCCGCGTCTGCGTGCTGCTGTTTTCGAGAGTCATTACGAATCGTCTCGCACGCAGACTCGACGACTTCCAGCCTCCCGAACAAGCCGGTTTCCGAAAGGCTTTAGCACCATAGACCATACATACCCTTCGGCAGGTGTGTAGAAGTCCGAGGAGTACAATTTGCCACTATCTGGCGTATGTGGACTGTGAAAGCACTGATTCCGTCGAAATTTGGGCGGTGCTGGTCCTTCAGCGGTGCCAAGTTGACTGTCGGTATATCGAAGTGCTGAAGTGCTTGTACCGGTAGGGCCACGATGGCTATCCGAGTACAGAACCAGAGTACAAAACCTATCCAACTGCAGAGGTGTAAGACAGGGTGTTATATCCCCGAAACTCTTCACCGCTGCATTGGAAGAACGTTTTCAAGCTTCTGGACTGGAAAGGATACGGCATTAACATCAATGGCAGTACATCACTCACCTTCGATTTGCCGATGATATAGTCCTTATGGCAGAATCGCTGGAGGACCTAAGCACTATGCTCAATGACCTCAATAATGCCTCCCAACGGATGGGTCTTAAAGATGAACATGGACAAAACAAAGATCATGTTAATGTCCATGTCACACCTATACCGGTAGTTGTTGGGAGCACTATATGCTCGAGATTGTTGACGAATATGTTTACCTGGGACAAATAGTCCGACTAGGTAAGTCAACTTCGACCGAGAGTTCAATCGACGGATCAACTCGGCTGGGCAGCGTTCGGGAAATACGGCACATCTTCTCGTCAGGTATACCTCAAAACTTGAAAACGGGGCTGTACAACCAGTGCGTGTTGCCAGTGACCTACGGAACTGAGACGTGGTCCTTCACTGCTGGCCGGATGAGGAAGCTCAAGGTCGCTCAGCGAGCTATGGAAGGCTATGCTCAGGGTCTCACTGCGTGATAAACTTAGAAATGAGGATATCCGGTAGAACCAGAGTGACCAACATAGCCCAACAGATTAGTGCTGAAGTGGCAATGGGCCGGCCATATAGCTCGAAGAACCGACAACCGATGGGGAAAAAGGTTCTCGGTGGCGGCCTCGTACCGGCGGACGAAGTGTGGGCGTCCCCACTAGATGGGTGACGACCTGGTAAGACATGCAGGAAGTCGATGGATGCGGGTGGCTCAGGACCGTGCTTTGTGGCATTCCTTGGGGGAGGCCTATGTTCAGCAGTGGACTTGTGAAGGGCTGTAATGATGATGATGATGAATATAATACGTTTATCAACAATAATATTATATTACGAAAGGAACTTCGTTCCAACCGAGTGTTCCACGACACTCTACCTGAGTGTCGTTGAACACACTGTTTAATATTTTGAGACAACTTCAAATAAATTTAATTATTTATCTTTAATGTCAATCTTAACTTTATTCCCAGATAAAGGAAAAAATAATTTTGTGGATGATAAAAAGACACGGTTTAACTAAAATAAAAGGAATAACCCTGAAAGTTTGTATAAATACGGAATAATTTACTTCGGTCCAGGTAAAAGGTTAAGTAATATTATTGTTTATGTTGACTGTTCAACAGTGGGCTTGTGAAGGGCTGTAATGATGATGATGATGATGATGTTTCATATCATGTTTGTAATAATTTAGAGGAAGTATAAAGGGAAAAAATCTTTATTAGTTGTTACAATTATTAAATAATAATGGGAATTTCTATGAATATAAATGAATATATGATTTTATAACTGATGAGTGACTCATATCACATTACATTGCTGACATAGGTTCTCCAAGAATACACCAGTTCGTAAGTAACCATTCGACGGATTATTGAGTGCAGAGCAATACCTGATATGTAATGGGTGAATAATTATAATATTATATACAATTCAAAGTATTTTTTTCTACCGCCAAACAGCAGTGCGTGAACTGTTCCAGTCTAAAACTATACTGGCTCTCTGACGTACGCCTTACAAGGCATTCCATCTTAATCCTCAGAGGTGACAATGCATCTGCAGTCTTCTTTGTTTGAAGTGGGTTGCTGACGTACATGGGCTGCAGTAGCGCTTACCGTCAGTTGGACTGTAGTTCGTCA
>JAGSMP010003338.1:0-11010 GCA_029286625.1 Parnassius orleans | reverse complement strand
TATGTTGACTGTTCAACAGTGGGCTTGTGAAGGGCTGTAATGATGATGATGATGATGATGTTTCATATCATGTTTGTAATAATTTAGAGGAGTATAAAGGGAAAAAATCTTTATTAGTTGTTACAATTATTAAATAATAATGGGAATTTCTATGAATATAAATGAATATATGATTTTATAACTGATGAGTGACTCATATCACATTACATTGCTGACATAGGTTCTCCAAGAATACACCAGTTCGTAAGTAACCATTCGACGGATTATTGAGTGCAGAGCAATACCTGATATGTAATGGGTGAATAATTATAATATTATATACAATTCAAAGTATTTTTTTCTACCGCCAAACAGCAGTGCGTGAACTGTTCCAGTCTAAAACTATACTGGCTCTCTGACGTACGCCTTACAAGGCATTCCATCTTAATCCTCAGAGGTGACAATGCATCTGCAGTCTTCTTTGTTTGAAGTGGGTTGCTGACGTACATGGGCTGCAGTAGCGCTTACCGTCAGTTGGACTGTAGTTCGTCAGTCACTTCAATTTTGTACATGCCTTGGGGCAGGGTAAGGGCAGCGGGATGAGGCGAGAGTCGTCTCATCGGGCAAACAGATTGAGACGGCTATTTGGGTTTCAAGTATGGTGGACATGTTGGGGGCAATTTCTAGAACAGTAAGGAGGACTGTCCCTGTTCTCAAAGAACATTGTTCTGAAAAGAACAAGAGACGTGACTATCCAAGAAATATACAGTATATAACAATAACAAAACAAAAACAAAAGAAAAATAACAGAACAAAAGAATTAACAAAACAAAAACAAAAACAATAACAAGTGGTCAAAACCTCCCTGCCAGGCGGCAGGGGGCAAAACAGTAAGCAAGGTGAAAAAACTCACCAGGGCGGCTGCTCTACACTGCGTGAGTGAGGAGGCGGGCGCGAGGCGAGGCACTCAACGTACAGGGACGTGAGCGCGACTACTATCACGACCGCTCGAGAGCGGTGCGGTAAGCGGAATAAAAGTGCTCCCAGCGGCCCGATGCCCTTCTTATATTTACGCGGCGGGTGTTTCTCCGTTGATGTGTCCCCACGTGGCGTCGCTGTGCGCTAGTTGGACGCGGGCATCACGTGACGTTCGGGCGATGTGCGGGGTATGCGGGGCTATCGGAGTATGAGGGGATGACGGGGCGGCGGCTCCTTCGCCGTCTGTAACATGTAATATTGAAAATTATTAGATTAGTAATTTCTGATACAATATTTCGAAAGGCTCTGTTTTCTTATAAACGGAAGTGACAAACGAACTTACAATTTATCTGATGGTAATTTGTGGATGGTAAGAACAGCAGCATATAGAACCTTTAACTAACATCAAGCAAAGAAGGCTATAGATGAGTTGTCATCTTTGAGGACTAAAACAGTAACACCTACCAAGACGAACCAGAGTGGAGACCTACCATTTAATACATATAACATAATATACAGTGGTTGCGCCAACGTACACTTATATTTCGTATTTTTAAGCTAATCTATTTTATTTATTAAGTTGTTGACATAAAACTTCCTC
This sequence comes from Parnassius orleans, assembly GCA_029286625.1. Taxonomy (NCBI): domain Eukaryota; kingdom Metazoa; phylum Arthropoda; class Insecta; order Lepidoptera; family Papilionidae; genus Parnassius; species Parnassius orleans. Next base: position 9,452 of record JAGSMP010003338.1, on the reverse strand, counting down.
TAACTTTCCTTTACCTGACATGCCTATCACGCAAGTGTAATCAAGAAACTGTTAGCGCGCGTCCGATCGTCTCATCATCAGTGCACCCTCCTATAGAAGAAAAATGGCAAAATTGCTTAGAACGCATGCGGTCATCATTGTCTAATGTTTTCTTAAAATTATTTAATCATTGGGAGTTTTTTGGTGCACATGACTGTATTGAAAGAAATTAGAACTGTCCTATTGTGAATAAATTTAGTGCCATCACAGCTCCTCGCGTACGCAGCAGCAGTCGTCATGAGATACGAAGCTCGCCGCTCTTCTCAAGGTACTATGTTTATCAATCCTTCTCTTGAGCTACATACATTTTGTTCCTATTCCTGTCATCTCTCTTCGTGCCAGCCAAAGCATTAAATTAGTTAAAGTTGGAAAAATTTACTGCCAATATCCGCTCAATAAAATAAAATGATGTGTCTTACCTAGTTTGAAGAGCACCTCTCGCCCTCCTCAATTGCGTGCACTATCCCCGTCACCACTAATCCCAGCTACTCCCACCACCATTAAATTAGTTGTAACGCACACTGTACTACGTGTACTGCAATACAGTCCACTACTTATTCGCCCACCCAGCTCACCCGCACCACCACCATATTGGCTTGTACTATAGCACCGCATGGTTCCAAAATTGTCATATAGGAATAATAAATCCCGTGAAAAGTAAAGAAACATAAAAATATAAACAATATACCTTCTTATGGCAATCTATGAAGGAGGTCTGTAAATAGCGGTCAAAGAATGTGTGTGTTTAAGTATGTAAGTATATAATTAATTATCTTTTGTATTTTTATAGTATTCTTAAGATTATCGTCATCGTGTGTCTTTTTATTTAACAAATCGTAAAACAAGAAAGAAGGAAAAACACATTCTGATCCTGTGGCAGTTTAAGAATATCCATTACCACATATTGTACCGTGGGTTTGTGAGAAGCGATTGCGAGGGAAACTGAGATAGGACATTCCTAATAACAACTTAAAAAATAATAAACTACAGTTGCCAAGTGTGACAACTATGGCAAATATTAAATTCCCTACGAAATCTCTGAGGAGGCCAATGTTCAACAGAGGATTTTGAAAGTTTGTAACGATAAAAAGTCGTTTTATGTTATTGTCATGTAAATTATACCATATCATAGGAAAGTAACAAATTATGCACATACGCTTTAAATAATTCATTGAGTTCGTGGCGTCAGGAGATGCGGTAACATAGATTGAATATTACTGAAACGTCTTCTCAATGTAAATACAAATAGCTTGCATTTGTATTAACCGAACTTTAGCCGCCAATTTAAATCCCGTAGGAACCTTCCATTCTGGTCTTTCCCTGGTATTTTCTAGCGTGATCCTTCACCGATAGAGTGACACGTTCGTGCTACAACCATACTGCTGCAGCATGTAGCCATTAAAATCATATATTTTTTGTAATCTTCACAAAATGATGAAAGTGTAGGTTCAGGACAAATAACTTTTTATTGAGGAAAAAACTATAAATTCTAAGATGTTGTGCTGTATTTAAAGATGATAAAATAGTCGTGAAACCGTCAACTGTTGTTGTATATTTGAAACTTATACCTCTCTCTCTCTCTCTCCTGTGACAGTTTTCCTCGCTATATTCGTAAGTTAAAAGCGTCTGTGCGATGTTAAATGATTAATAAAATACATATTATGATTCTGTATACAAAGGAGAATCAGAAAAAGAAGGAAGAAGCCCCATCGAACATGGGTTCTACAAACCGTCGGGAATAACAAATATGTTAAAATCGATTGCGATAAAAATATCATGAAATATTAGTTTTATTCGATGTATCTAATAGTTGTTAACGAGACTGCTTATCATATAGTCTCGGATTCGTATACCAGATCGGGCGAAAAGCAGTTACTGGGTTTTCTGTGAAGAAATTCTCAGTAGCCACGTGCCTCAGAAAGCACGTAAAGCCGTTATGCGCCCAATTTCTCTCCGGTCGTGACGGATAGCTATCCTATGACATATAATATGACAACGAGGGAAAGATAGTACACCCGTAGATAGTCACTTGTGCGCTATAATCCTGCCCTACTCTGATGCGTAGTCTCCGTTTGGACCGACCACCGTGATCAAAATACGGTCTTTAGGACATTATAAGACATATCAGTGAAGATATCCTTCCAGCATACACATGATATTCAAGATCTGCCTCATAACAAGCTGCGTGTGTAAACACGAAAGAAGCCGAAAAGCTTGGCTCCGATCGGTGGAAGCGTTCGCTCGTCACTCTGAAGTCTGCTGTAGAAGACAACAGCCTTACGTGGAAAGCTGTGACAAAGTTAGTAGCAGCGGCAAAGGACGAGTACGCTGCTATACAGCCAATTTTATACCCATGTAATGTTTTCTAAACTTTGTTTAGGCACCTATAATAAAGTGATTGCGCTCATAATAGCTTAATATTAAATGTTATTGACTTGTAGCACATTATTTTCTTAACTTTATGTCTTATCCTTACAGCAAAGAAAAATAAAATTAAAATCTGAATCTAAAACAAAAAGCCAGATATGCAAAGTTTAATTTAAAATACCTGAATAAAGTAATTATTTTAAAAATTGCATTTATTTTTCCTTGCAGCAACTAAGAACTAAAATTTGAATCTAAAACAAAAGCCAGACATTGAAAGTTAGATTTTGAAATACCTGGATAAAGTAATTATAATTTTAAGTTGCAAATAATTTTATTATATTATTTTCAAAACTGTGTCTCTCCTTACAGCAACGAAAAATTAAAAACTAAAATCTGAATCTAAAAGAACAAAAAAGCTGGATTGAAACTTAAATTTTGAAATACCAAGAATCTAGACAAAGTAATTATAATTTAGAGTTGTTAATTAGAATTTAAATCTATAAGACAAATATAAATAAAGATTGAAATACATATTTATATACAAGTTTTTGAGCAGTATTACACTAAACATCAATAATAGATATATGATTGAAAATGAAATTCTGTCAGGACTGTAATGCATATACATCAAATCATTCATCACATAAGAAGAGTAATATACATAAAATTAATTGTTTACTTAGAACTGAGTTTGATAATGTTCAGTTAATAGCTACTGCTTTCAAGAATAGAATTGCAAGTTATAGAGTAAATCGAGATTCAAGTGACATAATTATGCCAGAGTTATTCTTATCTAGTATTTCTAGCACTGTTTGCAATATAATTAAAACATTACTAACCACGCACAAATCAATCAAGGTAAACTTTGAATTATTTCTGTTGTACGAGCTCCAAAGAATGATGAAATATCATTAAAATCTTCAATAATAAATATACGCCTATATTACAAAGTACTGATTTAAAGTTTCTTTTTGAAGAATACTGAAAAATTTAATGAGCAAATGTATGGAGTTTGAATTATCTGAATCCAGGTGGACAATTGAGTCAGTTAATCATTTAGAACTAAATATAGCTAAATATAATCCGTTAAGAGCTGGTCATTTCATTTCATTACCAAAAGTATTGTCAGAACAAAGTTATGTCTTAATATTCATAATACAGACAGTCACTGCTTTTTGTAGTATGTATTCAAAATTGAGTTACATCTTATCCACACTATTCTAAAGTTTTAAATGTGTCCGGTATGTCTTTTCCACCGACGTTTAAAGATATAAAACGCTTTGAAAAACAGAATACAAACATAAGTGTTAATATATATGGATTAGAAAAATAATACAGTAACAGGAACTTTGTACAAAACATCACAAAGAGATTTAATGCATGTAAACTTTGAATAAACAAGACAAGACTCATTTGTTTTAATCAAACATTTTGAAAAGCTCTTACATAAACAACTTACGAAACACAAATGTAAAATTAATTTATGTGATGAATGTTTTCTTTATTTTGATTCTGAGGCAAAGTTAGAGTCACATGATTGTGCTCGCATGCAAACAATCCTTCCAGAAATGAATTCGCTACGATTTTCTAATCCAGAAAGGTCTCAAAGAATTCCAATTGTTATTTATGGTGACTTTGAAAGTTTATTTAGACAATATTCTGACAAAAATAAAAGTCAACATGTACAAAATATTCAGATTCATGAAGCTACTTGTTTTGCTTATTATATATGTTGTGAATCCAATCCCGAATTGAATCACTTTGTTTCTTATCGAGGACCTAAATGCTCAAAACAAATTTGTAAATTCAATTTATAAGGATATAAATAGATTATATAAAATTTTAAATATTTCCAAAGACATGAGTCCGCTTAATAGTGAAGAGCAGAGCTCTTTTAATAGTGCAGCAGTGTGTTATATTTGTAAAAAAAAGATTTGTTCTCCTGATTACAAAGTATATGATCATGACCATTTCTCAGGTAAATACAGAGGTCCAGCTCATAATTCATGTAATTTAAACAATAGAAAATGTAATTTCATTCCTATTATATGTCACAATCTTTCTGGATATGATTGCTATTTATTTATAAAAGAACTTGCAAGTGTATGCGGTCGTATAAATTTAATTCCAAAAAACAAAGATAAATTTATTTCTTGTACAAAGTTTTTTCCAATCGATATGCAGAAGTCAGCGCAATTGAAATTTATAGACTCCTTTAATTTCCTGAGTTCAAGTTTAGATCATTTAGCACAAACTCTAAATCCTGAAGACTTAAAACATTTGCGAACATTCTTTACAGATGAAAATTTATTCCGATTATGTCTTAGGAAGGGTGTATATTGCTATGACTATGTAGATTCTTGGGAAAAGTATAAAGAAACTCAGTTACCAGAGCAATCAAATTTTTACAATAAATTAACATCAGAATCTATAACAAACGAAGATTATAATCATGCTTTAACTGTGTGGCAAAATTTTGGTATTAAAACTTAGGTGAATATACCGATTTATATCTGAAATGCGATATTTAAGGTATATCTTACTACTTTGCGACGTTTTTGAGAAATTTAGATCCATGAGTTTGAATTATTATGGTCTCGATCCTTGTCATTATGTTTCATCACCTTCACTAAGTTGGGATGCTATGCTATGGGATTGTTGACAAGTATTGAGTTGGATTTAATTACTGATATACAAATTTATCAATTTTAGAAAATGATATAAGAGGAGGTCTATCTCAATGTTCGTTAAGATATGTAAAGGCTAATAACAAATACTTACCAAATTTTAATGAAGAAGATTTAAATTCTTTCTTAGTTTATTTAGATTGTGTAAATTTGTATGGTTATGCTATGATGCAGCAACTGCCTTATAAAATTTTTGGTTTTAAAACAAAAAGAATTAAGAAGTTTTGATATTAACTCTATTGCCTAATAGTATCCACGCAATATTCATGATGATCAAAAGGAGAAATGACTGAAATTAATGAAAAGATCTGACTTACCGTTTGCAGCAGAAAAGTTAACAGTTCCAATATCATCAAAGATTAGTAATAAGAAATTGGTTGCAAATCTCTACGATAAATATAAATATGTTATCCATTACCTTCATTTACAAGAATGCCTAAGAAACGGGCTTGTTTTATTGAAGATTCAGGATTTTAGCTTACAATCAAAAAGCATTTAGAGCCATATATTTCTAAATACTTTGAAAAATAATTATTTTGAAAGAGACTTTTAAAAACAAAACAATTCAATTTTGGGGAACTATAGGGAACAAAAGAAAACAAGTCGATGTTAAGCTAGTAAATATATGGAAAGATAATTTTAATAACACAAATAAAGTCTGTGGTGCCGAAAAATAGGTTAGTGCGCCTAATTTCAAAATTTTGCAATTATTTCTGATAGCCTCGTAGCCATTCAACTCCGACCAACAAAAGTGATCTTGAATCGTCCAATATATGTGGGCTTTACTATTTTGGAACTTGCAAAAAGTCATTTATATAATTTTCATTATTCTGTAATGAAGAAAATATACAAAGATAATAACATCAAACTTTGTTACACTGACAGATAGTCTTTTGTGTTTAATTTACACTGAAGACTTCTATAAAGATATGAAAGATAATATTAAGTACTTTGATACAAGTAATTTTCCTGAAAATAATATATACCATATTCCAAAAGCAAATAAACAAATACTAGGGTATTTTAAAGATGAATTAGGTGCTGATATTATAACAGAGTTTATTGGCTTGAAAGCAAAATTATACTGCGTTAATACTTTAAAGTCCACAATTAAAAAGCAAAAAGGTAAAAAAGCATATTACAAAAAACTGACTATTGAAAAGTACAGAGATATTTAAATTTAAGAAAACCCATAGAGACAATATGTACGTAATACGATCTAAGAATCATATACTTTACACGCAAAAATGAATAAGCTCATTCTTAGTGGCAATGATGATAAGCGACAAATATGTGAAGATATGTATAAAACTTGCCTTTGGGACATTATAGCAATTTATTTTAAATAGCATTATATATTAACTAATTTACTATTTACATTGGTTTTCTTATCGCTGTTGTTTAACTTCCATGATCCTGATTTTACATGTATGATACAATAAAGTAATAGTAATTTATAAAAATTATAAACATATACATATATGCAAATGAAAACAAATTACTTTATTTTGAATATTCTTTACTGCAAATATGTTCTATATTGTAACTAGTATATCGTAATTATAACTCTAGCTAAAATAAATTAAAACTTTACATAAAAAGATTTTAATTAATAATTAAAATCTTATTATGTCAGTTGAAATAAAAATACTGTATTATCATAATCATATCTTGTTTTATTTATTATCCCATTAGATCCTTAAATACTAAATATCACATGAAAACAATAAATTTAAATACACTTAACTTTTACAACAGAGTTATACATTTCGAAACAACTAATCATTTATTTATAGACATTTTACTAACATAAATTTTATTAATTGATTTCAAACTTAAATACTAGATTTGCTTAAATTTTTAACAACTTTACAAACTAAATGTTCTGTCTCATCCATGATGTCATCATATGCACTTGTCACTAGATATTGCACGTTCACAGCTGCATTTCCAGATTCAGTATTTATTTCATCTAAATAATGTATTATAAATTTTATTAAATGACGTACATTACCCGTTTCCTCGCATGATAAATGATGTATTTTTCAAAGAATTTGATTTGATTTTTTCTTTTCATTTTTCCTCCGATTTTGGCGACGGCTCTGCTCGCACGCCTTTGTCGCTACTTCATCGTACCAGCCTTGCCTATCTTGAGCATAGTAAAATGGATTAGTAATTGGGTCCGAGTTCTATCAAATCCTGAAAGCCAAATATAAATATATAATTAAACATTAATTAATTACTACCCATGAATTTAAAATCAATTAAAATAATAAAAACTAAATAGTAACTTACCTCATGTATATTTTCTCAACTATCCAAAACAGGACTGTAAGATGGTGTATGTGACATGTTTCTGAAAAACAAAATGAGTATAAGTTACATATGTTATTACATTTATTATAACATTAGAATTACAATAGAATAGAATAAGTTACTTTATTATTTAAATATTTCATTTAAAGTACTTATCAAATTTCAGCTAAACAAAACAAACGTGCTCTTTATAGAAAGTAATGTGAAATGACGTGATCGTGGGTTGTAAGATGACAATTATATAATTTACAGAATAAGCATAATATACTCAGGATTTGTAAGATCAGAATAGCATTATTTTGCAGTAAGCATAGATCTACTAAGAATTTTGTAACATGAGAATAGGAGAACATTTAGCAGAACAGACATGTATTTTCTCTCTAATATTGTTCATAAAATTTTAAATATATACCTATGTTTGTAGGTTAGTAACTCATTCAATAACCACAATGAAGTTGATCAAACAACCCATATCGCTAAGCGTTAGCAATATTGATCAGAAAATCAGACATAGCATTCTCTTACCAAATACTATTCGCTGTATAATATGCAGTCCTCTAATTGCGGTAAAACAAACGTTGTAATAAGTTTATTGTTGCATGAAAATGGACTTAAATTTCAAAATCTTTACTTGTATTCAAAACTAACTATCAACCAAAATATCGTTTTTACGAGAAGTAATTAAGAGAGTACCTAATATTTCATTTTATGAGTTCAATGATAAAAAGATGTCATAGGTCCACGAAGCTTTAAACAATTCTGTATTTATTTTTGATGATGTTTGTGAAAATCAAATCAACATTCGTAATTATTTTCTATGGGCAAAATAAGCAAATCAATTGCTTTTATTTATCTCAGACTACTCAAAAATTCCGAAACGATTGCTACGAGACAATGCCAATTTTATTATAATATTTAAACAAGATGATGTGAAATTAAAACATATTTATGAAGAAATATGTTAGTTCTGATATGTTTGGAATCAATTTAAAAATATTTGTAATATAGTTTGGAGAAGTCATAATTTTGTTTGTATTAACAAAGACTCATCGTTAAACAATGGCAGGTATAGAAAGAATTTTGTTATTTTTTAACCTCGAGTAAACTATTATAAATGATTTTTTCTGATAAAATTATTTAGTTTTATTGTAGCCATGATAGAATGAAGTATTAAAGCATTATGAAAAAGCAAATTAAAATGTAATTAATGAAGTTCAGAATCCATAAAGAATAAAATTAAAATTAAAATAATGAACATGAACTGAACTTATCTCTAGATAAAATGCTAAAACCTGTTACAGAGCCCCTAAAATCATAGTAAATAACCAAAACCAAATCAAAACCATAATTTATCGATGCAATCATTCGCAAGTTTTGCTAGATCATTTGAATCGGAATTTCAGAACTATTGCGATACTGACTTGAGTTCTGCAGAACCGACCGATGTATAAGGCAAAAAAATTAAAACATATTAAAGAGCCAATACAGATACTGGCTATTCCTCTTCGATAGAATTTATGTAGATTTAGAGGGCCCATTAGTTAAGGATATAGATAATAATTGTATATACTCACACTACAGTGTGATCTGAGGTATGTAGAGCTTATCCTCTTAGAAATAAAGACACTATTTCAGTAGCTTCATCGTTTGTTAATAATTTTATCCTAAGGTACGGGATCCCTCGACAAATTATATCTAACCTTGGTAATGAGTTCGTTTCTTGTGTGATGAAAGAGGTATGCAATATTCCTAAAATTAAGCAATTAACATCAACAGCATACCACCACCAATCATTACGTAGCCTAGAAAATACACATAAAAATCTAATTTCATATTTACGAATTCAAACTAATAATGAACCACAAAATTGGATTGTTTGGTTACCCTACTGGAGTTTTACATTTAATACAACGGTACACACAGAAACTAAATATACGCTGTTCGAACTCTTTTCGGAAAACCTTGCAATTTACCCAATAACTTAACGACAGAGACAGATCCTTATATAATCATTACGACTATCGTAAACAACTTAAATATAAG
>JAGSMP010003337.1:0-11048 GCA_029286625.1 Parnassius orleans | reverse complement strand
GCCCATTAGTTAAGGATATAGATAATAATTCGTATGTACTCACACTACAGTGTGATCTGAGTAAGTATGTAGAGGCTTATCCTCTTAGAAATAAAGACATTATTTCAGTAGCTTCATCGTTTGTTAATAATTTTATCCTAAGGTACGGGATCCCTCGACAAATTATATCTAACCTTGGTAATGAGTTCGTTTCTTGTGTGATGAAAGAGGTATGCAATATTCCTAAAATTAAGCAATTAACATCAACAGCATACCACCACCAATCATTACGTAGCCTAGAAAATACACATAAAAATCTAATTTCATATTTACGTATCCAAACTAATAATCACCCACAAAATTGGAGTATTTGGTTACCCTACTGAGTTTTGCATTTAATACAACAGTACACACAGAAACTAAATATACGCTGTTCGAACTCTTTTCGGAAAACCTTGCAATTTACCCAATAACTTAACGACAGAGACAGATCCTTATATAATCATTACGACTATCGTAAACAACTTAAATATAAGTTACAAAATCGCAATTATTATTATTATTTAAAATGCTTTAACTAAGGTAAACGCTATTATCAACTCGAGTGATATACTTCAATCGATGCAAGGACTGTAAATAGTTAATTCGCATAACTCAAAACTCGAGTACAACTACAGTAACATGATAAAACCCTAGTGACTCGAGTCACAAAATTCTACTCGAGTCGCATCTTTATCTTACTGTCAATTCAGTGTCTGTCTACAATTTAGTGATGAACTCGACTTACTAATTCGAACAATTTATTGATATATTATGTAATATCAACAAGCTGATTAAGTATAATACGTGATAGTTAAATTATTAATAACATTAACTATACGCTACGTCATAAAGTTAGAGTGATATTATTTTATGAAAATTGTCTATACACCAATAAAATATAACTACCTATTAAGTTAAGTAATAATAATTATCTTGGATGGAGGAACAAATATAAAATAATTTGTAACAAACTGACACAACTTCGTTCCGCCAATTCGAGTTGCGTAACTCGAGTACTATTCGAGTTACGTGAATTTCAACTCAAGTTAACTCGAGTCGAGTACCTGCAAATGATGACGGTTCAGTTCCCAAGAAGCCTCCGAAACTGCTTAAACAGAATAGGCTAGAAGATAAAGAGATATGTGAAAATCTCATAAGCGAGAGTGACGACAACTGTAGTGATTTTGACGACGATGTAGGCGATCCTGATTTTATTTTAGAGAGCGATCACAACACGGAATCCGAACAATCCGATGAGGATGATGTTGAGGTCGCGTATCCCCATGTTGAGGAAGTTTACCACGGAGAAATCAACCATAATCACGACAATGAAGAACAAGAAAGAGAAGTACGAGCTCATGGAAGCCAGGACATTACAGAACAGATCGAAGAAGAGACAATGGTCAGAGAGGAACAGCATGGCGCAGCAGAGACTAGAATTGAAGAGATCGGAGAGGAGCAGTATAGCGAAGTAGAGACGCGAAATGACCAGGGTAGTGAAGATCTTAGAACAGACCAGGAGCCAAATGACGAATCAACAGGAGAGCTGCCGCGCTACTTTTACGGGAAGAATAGGTACAAATGGGCATCGGCGGAACCATCCCGAACAAGTCGAGTACGCGCGCACAATATTGTCTATGCATCTTCTCAAGTAAGTCCGATTGAATTGAATTTTCACGGAATTATGGAAACTGATGTTTAGTGATCGCATGATTGAAATGATAGTAACTTACACAAACAAGAAACTAGATAGCTATAGGGCTAATATAAAGACAGTAGCAGATCTGAACTAGGCTCAACGAATGAGACAGAAATAAAGGCTTTAATTGGGCTATTGTTTTATACATCAGTATTCCAATCAAATCACGAAAATTCAGACTTTATTTTTGCAACAGATGGCACAGGACGGGATATTTTTCGCTGCGTTATGTCCAAAAACAGATTTCTGGTCTTGTTAAACTGTTTGCGTTTCGATGATACTCAAACAAGATCTGAACGATTAAAAGACGACAAACTTGCCGCTATTTCAGAGTTATTTCATGAGTTCATCGGTAATTGCCAGAAAAATTACACTTTGGGTCCTTACATTTGTATAGATGAAATGCTTGTAGCTTTTAGAGGGCGCTGCAAATTTAGAATATATATGCCCAACAAGCCAAATAAATATGGATTAAAAGTTCTCCTGCTGGTTGACGCCCAAAGTTTTTATATATACAATGCTTACGTATATTATGGCACAGGATCTGATGGCAATGGTCTAAGTGATGCAGAGAAACGCTTTTCAATTCCCACACAATCTGTTCTACATCTTTGTAAAGGGATCGAGGCTGTAACCGAAATATAACAGCAGATAACTGGTTTAGCTCGATAGAACTACTGCAAGCACTGAAAGATCGTGGATTTACTTACTTGGGCACTATGAAGAAAAACAAGAAGGAGATCCCACCAGAATTTCAACCTCACAAAGATAGAGTGGTTGGTTCTTCCTTATACGGATTCACCAAAGACAATACTATTCTGTCTTACGTGCCTAAGCCTAAGAAAGCTGTTTTACTGGTGTCGTCTATGCACCATATCAAAGAGACTGATTCTGCAACTAATAAGCCTATTATGATAATTGACTATAACAAGACAAAAGGAGGGGTGGATGAGGTGGACAAGAAATGCTCGAATTACTCGTGCTCTCGAAGAACTCGACGTTGGCCTATGACTTTGTTTTACAGGTTGATAGATATGAGCGGTGTTAATACTTATGTATTGTACAACAAGTGCACAAACAAGGGCGACATCAGTCGTGGCCGATTTTTACTCCTGCTGGCACGTGAATTAGTCCTCCCGGAAATGAAATTACGCGTCTACAATGATAGGATCCCACGAGAATTGCGGCTAAGTATCGAGCGAGTTATTGGACCTGCCGATATGCCCGAGCCTCCACCACCAAAAACTTATCAGAATCCAGATTCAGGTGTTAGAAAGACATTTGCCATCTGTCCCAGTCGGTTGAAAAGGCGAACAAAGTACTGTTGCTGCAAATGCAAGAAACCAATGCCTTACTTGCTGCCTACAAATATGCAAATATGTAGAATGTACCAAATATTCGAGTGTTGTCATTATTTTAATTTTTTAACCAAGAAGTAAGATTTATGTTTTATTTTGATAATAGTTTATAGAAGATAACATATTTTAAGTTCATTTGTTGTTAATTACTTAATTTTAGAGAAAAACGAGACTGAAGTAAGTCCTTAAAATTTAGTGCCAAATAATTGTGATCTCTCGAATAAATGTTGATTTTACCTGAAAATAGCGTGTATTTTTTTAAATTCTGTGGTTTGTTACCTCAAACACCAATCTTTTTAATGTATAAAATAGAAAAATGTAGTATGCAAATACACATTTTATTTCAGTACTTAAAGTTTGACGTCTCTCAGTCGTCACGTCGGCGTAAGTGCTACGTTTAGACCAGGTCGGCAGCTAAAGGTTAAGATGGTTCTCTTTTATATTAAAATGATAAATATTTTATGTACCTACGCATTGTTTACATATTTTTTAATTTTATAGGAAACCTTGAGCAAACTTATTGCGTCCTTTTTTCTCAACATAGAGCAAAATACCTTGAAACCCACAGCTCAAATTTGGCAGCTAAAGAAAACATGCCGCCACAGACGTCTTCCACCAAAACTGTATTGCAGTACTGCACGAGACTCGTTACATACCATGGTCGTCCATTTAACTTAATTGAAGATAAAGCGTCAGAGAGCTATTTAAGTTAATACCAGGGTAACACAGAATCAGAACAGGATATGGCTCACAAAGTTCGAGGAAAGATCTGTAACGAAATCAAAAGTAATCTACTCGCAATCAAAGCAGACGTTGCACATATTAAGCGAAGATTTCTAGGTTTAAATATACAGTATGTTTTGGGTAGGTAAAGTAACCTAGAATAATAATAGGGTTTTAATATATATATTTCTAATATCACGATGTTGGTAAATAATACGCTCTCTGACGATAAGTGGGCCTATGGTCGCCTGCAACACTAAAGCCCTTCTCGCATCACGATACACAGATAGGGTATGCAATACCGGGATACCTGGATCCCGAAATACCTGGCTCCCGCATGCATTTTGCGGGACTAATCTCGTACGAAAATATTACGGAATCCCGCTGGATTGGCGGGATTACAGAGAAGCATGGTCCATACGTGTTAATGTTCGCGGCGGCGCGTAAACTGAGCTAAGCGATGCGTGGTGCAGAGAAACAGGTGAGGGCGCGATTCCCGCCTTTGTTTGTGTACTTAATATTTTGCCAGTTACAACTGGTGATTATGACGTTACGCAGTGATTTTTTCATAGAATATTGATTTCTTTAGATAAATCTGAATAAACTGAGAAATTTCCAGGTTTTGTATTATTTAATGAGTGACAATAATGTCGGAAAAAGTGTATAAAGACTTTTGTGGAAGTACTTTTTGAAGGCCGAAGATTCACAAACCGCAAATTGTAAGTTGTGTAAATCAATAATTAAAACGACCGGACGTTCGACAAAAGGTTTACATGTGCATCTAAAGTCAAAACACAAAATTGACAAGGAAAGCGCATCAGACGGGAGCGGAAGTGCTGCAGCTTCTGCAACTGCGTCAACGTCCAGTTCCTCGACATCGACTCATTGTGAAGCTCAACCATCAACCTCGGCAAAGAAGCACAAAATCACTGACCATTTTCCAAGTGCAAACAGTGCTGTAGAAACGAGGGTATCACGCATGGTGTCAAAAGATGGTTTTCCATTCCGGGTTTTCTGCACCTCGTCGGATTTACGAGACCTTTTTAAAGCCGGGGGCTATAAGTTACCAAAATCGCCTAATTCTATCAAATTAATGGTTATGCATTTCGGCACGACTGTAAAAATTACCATTATTCGAGATCTTCTAAAGCTGAAAGAGAGCAACCACAGATTCACCCTCACATTCGACGAATGGACTTCAACGAGAAATAGGCGCTATTTAACCTTATATTTGACGATGTGCATTTAAATGCACACTTTTTAAAAAATCCTAGGGCAAAATCAAGAATATTTTCATTTATTTTGTTTACATTCGTGTAGTGTAATACCCATATCTTACGGCAAAAATATTGATGAGCAGTGGCAACACCAGGACGCACAGTAGGTCACAAGATGGCAGAGCGTGCGCGGGCGTCTACGACATACAAGGTAAAAATCGTTTGGAATCCTATCATTTAACTATAAAATGAAAAACAACTTGCTAGAAATAGTACGTAATAACACATTCTTTCGAGTGAACTGTAAATTTTGTTAATTAAATTTACTTTTCTTAGTCTAATTTTCGTGTCATTCTGCATGTACCTTTAAATGCACATTGCCAACTTAACAACAGATTTCTTGAATTTGTGTGTGTGTTTGTGGATACAGTTTGGAGGCAATTATTTTTTAATATATTATTGTGGATAACAATGAAATTAATTATTTATTTTGGTTGGTTATTTAATAATATTCTTTTTGTTCTAGTCTTCTGCAAGAACCGCCAGAATTTTGGCGTTAGTGCCTAAGTCTGGTGCTGGTTCCGACATCGAGAACAGTGATTCTTCTGAAGATGAAGTTTATTATGCACGCAAAATTGTGAAAAACAAGATTTTTGAGGGTTCTGATGTAAGTTCAGAACCACCATCACTAGGATCTTCATTTGAAAATCTTCATTTACTTTCGGATAGTGGTGAAGATACTGTTTTCATAACAACTGTAAGCTCGTCAGTGATTGACTCGAATATTAATTCATGTCATCAAGTATCGACCCCATCTTATCTTGGTCCAGATTCACCGTCTATACTAGCTTCAGTTTCAGCTCCAACTGCTTCAGATAGCCAAAACCAGCAAATCAAACACCAAAGTCCACTGGCTACAAATATTTCATCTATACCAGCTTTCAACATTTCGCAAATTTTACCATTAGCTGGTCGAAATGATTTTAACATTGCATCTCCATCTGGTGGCACTCGATCGAAGAAAACCACAGTTGTTGTCAAAAGGCACTTGTACGCGTAAAGCGAATAGATACAAAATGGACTTGTACGAAATCGTTTAAAGGTAAAGCAGATATTGAAGTTAGAATGTCCCGCCATCACTGCAATCTAGGTCACCGTTAGAGTACTTTCGGATGTTCTTTGACGATGACCTTATAGAATTGAGTGTCCAGCAAACTAATTTGTATCACATGCAAACAAAAAGCACACCACTTAATGTCACAACGGATGAAATAAGGGATCATTGCGATACATTTATTGATGGGTAGTAAACATGCCTGATTACACAGATTATTGGTGTAAAACGCTGCGTTACAATAAAATTGCTAACATAATGCCATTAAAACGGTTTCAACAGATCCGAAGATATTTACACTTTGCTAATAATTTACAAGATGATGGAGACAGGTACTTTAAAGTCAGAAATCTTTTAGAAAGTATACGCCGTAATTGTCTCAAAATTGAAGAGGAAAATCGTTTCAGCATTGACGAAATGATGGTGCCTTATAAAGGTACACGAGCTGGTTCACGTAAACAATACATTAAAAATAAACCCCGTAAATGGGGTTTCAAAGTATTCGTTCGCGCAGGAGTATCCGGTATTATTTATGACTTTTTGGCATACGGTGGAGAGGATACTTTTCGTTATCATGATTTTACGGAAGGATACTTTTCGTTATCATGATTTTGCGCCTAAACCCATGCCATTTTCATGGCATGGGTTTAGGCGCAAAAGTTGTATTAGCTTTATCCAAGACAATCAAACAACAAGCTTGTTCAGTGCTGTACTTCGACAATTTTTCACTTCTCTGAGTTGCTGAAGCATTTGAGAAATGAATATGGCATCTTCGCTTTAGGGACTATAAGGCAAAATAGACTTCGAGGGCTGCAGCTAAACTGCCGACTGATAAAAACTTAAAGAAAAGAGGCCGGATCTTTTGCCCAGGTCGTTTCTAATGAATGCAAAATAGCGGTAGTTAAATGGTTTGACACTAAATGTGTCACTGCGGCAGTACACACTCACTCCCAACCAGTGCAACAAGTGTTGCGATATTGCAAAACACAAAAGCAGAAACCCTGTTACATGTCCCAACATAATTAAAGAATATAACAATAATATGGGAGGTGTGGATCTTGCAGATATGCTTGTTGCACTTTATCGGACTGAAATGCGAGCACATCGTTGGTATATTCCTTTATGCTCACAGCTTCTTGACATATGTGTTAATAATGCATGGCTCATCTATCGTCGTGAAAACAAAGGTAAAAAGCATATGAAACTCAAAGTTTTTCGATGTGCTATAAGTAATGATCTTAACACATTTCAAAGAACAAAGGAGATTGCTAATACTTCTAGAGGTGCGCATTTTGTCACACCACAAACATCTGACTATGGCCGATTGGACCTAATTGGGCACATGCCATCTTTTGCAAGTAAAGGCAGATGCAAAAAAATACATAAAAGTCAGACTAAATTCATATGTGAAATGTAATGTACGTCTTTGTTTAGTAGAGGTCGTAATTGTTTTTTTGATTATCACACTAAGTCAGCCTAATTTTTTTACTAAACCTAGTTTTAACTACATTTTTTTTAAAAGTCCTTAACTATATAAAATATTATATTTTTTTTAATTTGTGATGATTATTTAGCATTATTTACCATGTGATGCCTTGATTTAAAGGTTACGATTGTTGATATCTTTAATACTGATTGTTGATCTCTTATTTTAGTAGCATTTTTTCTTTATAAATAAACATACGATACTTAATAGATAAATAGTTGTAACTATAGTTTGTGATAATTGTTTAACAACAAAGATAATATAGATTTGACTTGATCTAAAGGTAAAAGTTGAATTTGTTGATGTTTTTTTACTTATTTTTGATCTCTTAAATGATTATGATAATAATATGGGCAATATAAGCAAAACAGATAGTTTTTTATAATATATTTCATATTAATAAAACATTGATTGGATAAAAAGAAAGCATATTTTATTTAACCCTGCACATGGCAAAGTATATTTTAATGCACACGCTTTTGATAGCGTAAACTCGACAAAGCTAGCAATGTGCATTTAAAGATACACCTTTTATGATAGCCTAAACTCGACAAAGCTAGCAATGTGCATTTAAATACACATGCTATATTTCCAAAATTATGTTGGATTTTTAAATATTTTCTATATGTTTTAACAACTCAAGATCCAATATATATAGCAAGAACAACGAATATTTACAAAAATATTCTTGCCAACTATAGGGTTAAACGTTAATGTTCACGCCTTGGCTAATGAAAATCTATTTTTGGAACTTAGGGCTGGTGCGGATTTACGAAGTCTACCTGCAGAAACATGTATCACTGTTTTAAAAGAAAATTATCAGAATACGAGCTATCTTTGGATAAGGATGTAATCTGTATTACCACAGATGGTGCCAAAGTCATGGTAAAAGTTGGGAAACTCATCAAACCCCATCAACAACTCTGTTATGCACATGGCATCCAATTGGCTGTTTTGGATGTTATTTATAAACAAAATACTTCTTCACGTAGTGGCCGCGAAGCGTCAAATGAAGAAATGTCGTGCGAAATGAGACAGTTAGTGAAAGAGCTGATGAGAATTGTGACAATGACTTGAAAATGACGAAATGACATTTTTGATTTGTCTTTTCCTACACCTACAAGTGAAATAAACCTGACTGTGGAATATGCAGAAGTTGTTAAGAAGGTACGAAAAGAAGTAAAACTATTTAAAAATTCACCTACTAAAAACGATCTGCTGCAGACGTATATGACAAAAGACATGGGAAAAAATATTGCTTTATTGTTGGATTGTCAAACAAGGTGGTCAAGCCAGTGAAGTGATAACAATATTCAACAAAATAAGATCGTGCGTATCGAAAACCCTGATTGACTTAGGTCTTGGTGCAAATCATGACTACGTTTTCACTGAACAGGAATATGATGCTAATGGATCTAGAACGAATATTACAGCCGGTAAAATTAGCAGTCGAAGTTTTGTGTAGACGTGAGTCTAATTTGATTACTGCGAAACTACTTTGAGATTTATTATTAGCAAACTGATAAATATTAATAAACCGTTAGCCCGAAAACTTGTTGATTCGTTGAGGAAACGGATCTCAGAGCGGCGAACTGACTTGACAGCGGTTTTATTATACTTACATGATCCACATAAGTACGAAGAAGACAAAAGTCAATTTATTTATGATGAAACATTCAATCTACCTCCAAAGAGTGTAATACGCAAGGCCATCAAAAATATAGTAGAAAGGCTAGAGTACACAGGAAGCAATGCAGTAACCACTACTCCTGTTGATGATCCTTATGACGACATCCCTCTCTCTAATCTCGAGACGCAAACGGCAGCCGCAGCACCAATGTCACTTGAAAACGAACTCGAACTGACTTTGACTAGTATCAAAAGTCCTGGCTCAACAGCCCAGCCACCTAGGTCTGGAAGTATGAGTAACCTTGAGGTTTTGATAAAGAAGGAAATGAACTATTTCGAGTCGGGTGGATTAAAAGGCACTTACCTTCAGTTCGCCTATAACGCACTTATGACTATTGTACCAACCAGCGTGGAAGCTGAGCGGGCTTTTTCAGCTGCTGGCTACCTTGTGTGCAATATCAGAAGCTGTTTAGCAGATGACACAATTAATACTTTAACTTTTTTAAGAAGCTACTTCCAAAATAATGTTTAATTATCACTGCAATTTATGTCATCATCTGTATGTCTAAAGTAATAAATAAACCATTTAAAATATACCAAAAGGCTTGTTTTATTTGGCTTCAAATTAAAACCATGGAAACGAAGTCTTTAATTTAGATTTCAGAGGTCTAGTTCCACCCTGCTGGATCCAATAAATACCTGGATCCAGCGGGACTAAGATGGTTCAATCCAGCAAATACCTGGATTGAAATTATCTTGCGGAATTGCATTCCCTACACACAGACGACTAGTATCCTACGGGAGTCTCGAAGACTAGTCGCCACGGAGTATCTCACATACATTTAAATGGAGATTCGCACACTTCGCTACTAGTATCCTACGTGTCCGCGACTGGTTTCGCGATACCCGCCGTGTCGGTCGCCCGCGTTTCGCGTCTCCTACGAATCCCATCAAAATGGCGACGGAGCATGAATTAAATATTAAATTTGTGCAAGAAATTGAAAAATATCCGTGTTTATATAACTTTAAATTGCCTGATTACATGAGAAAACATACGACTGAAAGGGCTTGGAAGAAATTGAAAAATTTCAATTAACAGGTATGTATT
The DNA here is from genome assembly GCA_029286625.1 of Parnassius orleans. Taxonomy (NCBI): domain Eukaryota; kingdom Metazoa; phylum Arthropoda; class Insecta; order Lepidoptera; family Papilionidae; genus Parnassius; species Parnassius orleans. The sequence goes on along the minus strand of JAGSMP010003337.1, from coordinate 693 downwards.
TTTTTTGTTAATTAATATTGTTTTATACACAGTATTGGTACTGCCAAGGCAATGAACCTTGTTCAGATACAAAATAGTTAGCTAAATCATTTCGTTGACAATATGGTGACATGGTAGCAGTTATTTCCACATTTTGCGGTCGTATAGATGGAATAGTGACAGAACTACGTTTGAATTCCCTTGGACTGTACCAAATATCCTCCCGTTGGCGAACATAGTTACGTAAAATACATACTGATTTTATTACATTTGTTACCTTTTCTACTGTATGACATCTTATAGCAGTACTTAATACTTGGAATTTTTCAGTCATCATCCCAAAAGCACATTCAATGGTATTCCTCCCCCGGCTTAGTCTGTAATTAAATACTCTTCTCACATAATTCAGTATTCTTTGTGGATATGGTCTCATGAAGTAAGACAAAAGGGGGGAATGCCTCATCAATAGTAGCCAATAAAATAGTATGGAAATTCATAGTTGTTTTGGTCATTAGGAAGCTTCGAAGGCAAAGGAATATTAAGACGTCCACGTTCTATTCAGCGATTGACCGCAGAGGCGCTGGAGATTCCACCGTCACTGTTTCGTCCAGCATAACCAGTATCGATAAGAGTAAATAAGCCGTCAGCATTACAACAGGCCATTAAAACTTGATAGGATTTGTAATTAAAGTTAGATGATCCTGGATTAGGTAA
>JAGSMP010003336.1:0-12097 GCA_029286625.1 Parnassius orleans | reverse complement strand
CCAAGGCAATGAACCTTGTTCAGATACAAAATTGTTAGCTAAATCATTTCGTTGATTATATGGTGACATGGTAGCAGTTATTTCCACATTTTGCAGTCGTATAGATGGAATAGTGACAGAACTACGTTTGAATTCCTTGGACTGTACCAAATACCCTCCCGTTGGCGAACATAGTTACGTAAAATACATACTGATTTTATTACATTTGTTACCTTTTCTACTGTATGACATCTTATAGCAGTACTTAATACTTGGAATTTTTCAGTCATCATCCCAAAATCACATTCAATGGTATTCCTCCCCCGGCTTAATCTGTAATTAAATACTCTTCTCACATCATTCAGTATTCTTTGTGGATATGGTCTCATGAAGTAAGACAAAAGGGGAAATGCCTCATCCCCAATAAAATAGTATGGAAATTCATAGTTGTTTTGGTCATTAGGAAGCTTCGAAGGCAAAGGAATATTAAGACGTCCACGTTCTATTCAGCGATTGACCGCAGAGGCGCTGGAGATTCCACCGTCACTGTTTCGTCCAGCATAACCAGTATCGATAAGAGTAAATAAGCCGTCAGCATTACAACAGGCCATTAAAACTTGATAGGATTTGTAATTAAAGTTAGATGATTCTGGATTAGGTAATTTTTCTATGCGAATCTGCTGAGCACGCCAAGGTTTTTAGAGGCCAATTTGGCCTTCTCTTCCAAGTGACCACGAAACTGCACATCACTCGATATGTCGACACCGAGGATTCCAATACCGGCTGAGGCAACAAGGGGAGTGCCTTGAAACTGAGGAGATACGACAAAGGGGTTTCTTTTTAGCGGTAAACGCGCAAACTTGTGTCTTCTGGGGATTGAACTGAACTAGATTTAGTCGCCCCCAGTCTGAGACTTTGTTCAACAAAGTCTCGACTTCAGACACAAGTTTGTTCCGGTACTCAGCGACGTTTTCCTGAGAAATATTGGCACGGCCGGTGTATAAAGCATCGACAGTGCTGTCGTCTGCATAGCAATGAATGTTACCGGTTTGCAACATATCATTGATATGCAGAAGAAACAGCGTTGGTGATAGCACGCAGCCTTTTGGAACACCAGCGTTAATGGGCTTATAATCGGAGCATGCACCGTCTACTACGACCTTGATGCTCCGATCTGCAAGAAAACTGGTGATCCAATTGCACAATTTCTCGGGAAGCCCATAGGAAGGGAGCTTCAAAAGAAGCGCTTTGTGCAAACCCGATCGAAGGCCTTCGCTACGTCAAAACTAACGGTCAATGCCTCTCCCTTGGACTCCACTGCCTCCGCCCATCTATGAGTTAGGTAACCTAGAAGATCACCAGCTGAGCGACCTCGACGGAAACCATACTGGCGGTCACTAATCAGCTGGCGATCCTCAAGGTACCGCATGAGCTGGCAGTTAATAACAGTTTCCATTACTTTGGAGAAAAAGGATGTGATAGTGATAGGCCTGTAGTTGGTCGGATCTGACCGGTCGCCCTTTTTAGGGATGCTGTCTTCCATGAGTTCGGGACTACGCCTAGGGAGTAGGAATACCGGAAAAGACGCGTTGAAACCGGTGCCAACTCCGGAGCACACGTCTTCAGCACAATAGGTCCATCAGGCCCACTCGACTTGTTGACGTCCAGGAAGAGTGCTTTACGCACCGAGCGCTGTGTAAACAGCACTTCCTGCATGGAGCACTCACACCGCGGGATGGTAGGCGGTGTGTTCCCCCCGTCATCAAGAGTCGAGTTGGAAGCAAAAAGAGAGCCTAGCAGATCGGCTTTCTCCTTTGCGTCATGGGCCAGTGAGTCTTCCACCCTGTGCAGAGATGGCAGAGATGGCTGGCAGAAGTTCCTTGGACAGCCTTGGAGAGAGACCAGAATGCACGTGTTCCCGAAGGGAGGCGAACTAGTTTCTCGCCAATTCTGCCGATGTGCTCAGACCTTGACTTTGATTTTGACCAGACTCTGACTTGCCTTGGCAATGACACTTTTAAGGACCTGGAGGCGGAATTATACTTTCTAAGAGCGTGTTTACATCCCGTGTTTACATCCCGGGACGTTGATTCGTCAGCCCAGGCCCGGTAGCATTCCTGCTTATAGCGTGACGCAATTTTACAGGAGCGACCAAACCATGACTGAGTTCTGCCTCCGATAGGCACCACAGATGATGGAATAAATAATTCCATTCCCTGAAGTACCACATCAGCGACAGAATCAGCAACAACGTTGGGATCATCCGGCGAGAAGCAAACCCGCCTCCAAGGGTAGGATGCAAAAAAAGACCCCATCCCATCCCAATCGGCCGACCTATAGTGCCAAACACGGCGGCGAGCTGCAGATCGCAAATGCGATGGGAGCGTGAGTGGCACCGTACTCCGGATTAGACAATGGTCCGAAGAACCAAGAGGGGCATCGACGGAGACCTGATATCCGTCCGGATGAGAGGTCAGCAGAAGGTCCAACAGGGAAGGTATATGGTCCTCCACATCTGGGATCCGCGTAGCGAAGTAACCAGTTGTGTCAGACCATATGCCAAGGCAAAGTAATAAACAGATCTACCCGCATGATCGGTTAAACGGGAACCAAGCCATTCAGCGTGATGGGCGTTAAAATCACCGAGCATCACGATCTCTGCGGAAAGGACCTATTATAGCACGTAGTCTGCAGCCATTTGGACGTGGTAGATGAGTCGGTCTGTGTCGGCATTACCGCTATGGGACCTATAGAGGCACCCGTAGACGCGGGGATGGTCGTCACTGTCTACGCGTAGCCATAGGATGGACAGGTCCATACCTTCAAGACTGCCGAGGCGTCGAAAACAGATGTCCTCTCTGACGTATACGCAAACTCCAGCCCGGGGCACAAAAGAGTGTTCCAATTTGTACCCCGAGTAGGAGAGAAGAGATATGAAGTATCAGCCGGAGAGGACACCTATGTCTCGGTTAGAAAGGGCAAGGCCGGCTTTGCCGTCTCCAGACGGTAGTGGACGGCGTTTATCTTTTGTCTTTTTGCTCCGCTTGCCCCGAGCAAGTTTCGTCTTGAGCAGAATTTGATTTCAGAGGAGCTGGACTTGACTTTTATTTTTCATGTTCCAAAACGAACTATAGCTAGATTGGTTTGTTTTTATGTTGTAAACACCATCCCGTTTGAAAATTATATCGAAATAGCCACAATTTTTTATAATAACGTCAACAATACTTTTGAGATTAGAATAAACAACTACCATTTACACAGAATAATCGTCACAAGAAGTAGTTATTAGTCCGTAAAACACTGCCGAGGTCAAAACAACAGAAGGAAATCTAAAATAGTACAGTACGTATCAAAATCCACAACAACGAGTAAAGCAAATAAGATGATGCTAATGATTGCCGGGTGACAATCAATGGCGTCGATCGATGATGATTCCGTTGTTCGTAATTGAACAAAACGCTTAGCTTACTATGAAGCTACATAATTATTTTTATGACATGAATCCAATACATAATAAATCAGTATAGGAGTTGATTTGATGCCTACATACTAATTAAATTGAATTACAATTAACAACTATTCAGAAAAACGTGAATTATAGTATTTGAATACAAAGTCCTTTCAGTCTTTCAGTCTCGTTTTGTATATCTACATGGTTGCACGTGTACAAAATTGTTCCTCTGTTGTGTTCAGTTAACTCATAGCATTTTGTTTTCAAGTCAGCGACAACGATCGAGGACGTACGGGAAGGCTAGTGATTCGGTGGTGCTCAGACTCATTAATCACTAGTTTGCGAGTAAAGGATAGCCAACGTGTGCTTCACTTCGCCTTGCTTATACCGTCGTATTAATCGCTTATATCTTACGTAAATTGCAATTAACTATCGTGATAACACTGCTACCTTCGAATACTCTGTTTACGAAATAATTTTAACTAAAAATGAATGTTCGTAGAAGCCCGCCAAAAGGATCGGGATCATACCCTGATGTATCAAAGCTCAGCAAAGATGTTCATTTCATACAAAGTAAGAGAAAATTACCGGATTGCCAATGTGATTTTGAAAAGATGATGATTGATTTTCAAAATAAAATTACTGCTTCTATAAATAATGTGCTTGAGAGTCATAATAACAACATAAAGTATTCTTTGGATGCTCTTCGTGACGATTTAAGTGAGTTTAAACAGCAATTGCACGATATGAAACTCACCACCGAGAAATTATCAGATGAACAAACTGCCCTCAAAAATAATATTTGCTTATTGAAATCTTCCATGGAGCAAAATAACCTTAAAGTTGGATCAATCTCAAAGGATATGTATGCCTTACAATCCAGCGTCAATTACCTATCAGAACAGCAACAAGCGAGGGAACAACAAGGAAGGGTCAATAATTTAGAAATATCAGGATTACCTTTTACTAAGGGTGAAAATTTACTAACGATTGTTCACAACATTGCAACGAAGATTGGTTTCCCATTGGCGTCATCGGATATCGATTACATCCACTGTGTTCGACGTTTTAATTCAAAAAGTAGCGATAATAGAAATATTGCTGATGGCAGATCTCATAACTTATCCCGGATTCCTAATATAATCGTAAGGTTAACACAAAGAAAGCGGAAATCAGATATGCTTGCGGCTGTGCGTGCCCGACGTAGGTTGACACACCTGGTGTGGACGGCCCGTCCACACGCTGGTGTGGACGGCCCGTCTAAGCCTATTTTTATTAGTGATCATTTAACGCCACATAATAAATTATTATAAGCAAGTGCGTCTAATGGCTAAAGAAAAAAATTATAAATATGTTTGGTTGTCAGATTGCAAGATATTTGTACGTAAAAATGACGAGTCCAAAGCATTACTGGTAACTAGTGAAGTCGACCTTACTATAATTAAGTGACTATTTTTATTTTGTATATTTAACTTAATCCATTCAAATATTCTATGTAACTATTTCTATATATTAAGTTTTAATTTTAATCTCATTAAAATAATGGCTTTGTTAATTTAGTTTAAGATGCGAAGTTTATATTATGTATTTATATTCTTACATGTTGGTGGAACGATGTTAATTTCAATTTTTAAAATACGTTAACACAAACTTTGCTATTTATTATCAAAATGTGAGGGAACTTTTAATGCAATATTGTGCAACAATTACGATGTGATATGTTTAACCGAAACGTGGCTTAATGATAACTTTTATGACTCAGAATACTTTGACAACCGTTATCAGGTATACCGTTGTGATCGTAATGTTGCATTAGTGGGCACGACCACGAGCGAGGCAGTGGCGTGTTGATTGCGGTTCGCCGTGAATTGTGTCCTCTGCATCGCGCAGACTTGCGCGCGCCGCCACCGGCAGAGGAGGTATGGGTGTTGGTGCCGCTGTACGCGATTACCGCTCCTACTTCGTCCGGTCAGCTTAATAACACACCTCGCTTTCTACATTTAATATCGACATATACAGCTCACGGCAATAATCATGAGCTATTATTGACTTCTTTCTATGATAGGGTAACCGAATTTATGAGTTGTAGTTCTAATGATATTTTTCTTATTCTCGGCGACTTTAATGTGACTAATGCTTGTTGGCATTATAATATAACCACTAATACCATGGATATTAAAAGAAACAATGATAGATTAGCTTATCTCACTGCCGACTTTATGCATTTATCGTTGCTATTACAATTCAACTCTCAATTTAATGTAAATAATAGACTTCTAGATTAAATTTTTTGTAATAAAATCTGTTCAGTTTCTTCTAGCGTATACCCATTAGTGCCGCAAGATAATCATCATAAAGCTTTAGAAATAGGTTTAAAATTATTTTCTTCTGCTTTGCTTAACGTTGCTAATAATAAGAAAAAACTTTTCTACAAAGCCGACTTCAACTCAATTAATACTTCATTAAATTCGATTGACTGGGAGGCAACTTTTAGCACTATTAAGTCCGACGTAGAATTGATGACTACATACTTTTATGATGTGCTTGATGGGCTTGTGGATAAACATGTACCGACGCGTTATCTTACTACCAAAAATAAATTTCCTCCGTGGTTTAATAAACCTCTGATTAAACTGTCAAAAGAAAAATATAAATTTAAAAAAAAAAATGGAAACGATATGGAAACCTGTGCGATTATCAAAACTTCTCTATTCTGAGACATCGCTTTAAGAAAATGGAGAAAAATTGTTACAAAAGATTTATTTAAATTGCTGAAGAGAAAATTAAAGAGCATCCAAAATATTTTTGGTCTTTTGTAAAGTCTAAAGATAGAATGTTATACAAAGGTAAACTTTTATCTAGTGGTAGTGAGATTTGCGATGCGTTCAGTCAATATTTTCATTCCGTTTTTATTCAAAATGATTCTCTTGTTAAAAATCATACCATTAGCTCTTATCCCTCTCAACGTTAGGTATAAACTCTGTTAATATAGACTATGATATTGTTCTTAAAGAATTAAAAATGTCAACGTTCATAAGGGTGCAGGGTCTGATAATTCATCCTATTTTAATCTCCAAATGTGCCAAAGAACTCGCAAAACCTGTAACCATAATTTTCGTACTTCTATTGAAACCGGTGTATATCCTAGTAAGTGGAAAAAACCTTTAATAACTCCTATTCCCAAAAATAACAGAAAAGATATAATTAATGAGTATAGACCGATTTCCAAATTATGTGTTTTGGGAAAGTTTCTTGAAAAATTTGTCCTATATTTCGTTTTCAGTTCGAAATAACATATGTCATCAACAACATGGTTTCTTTAAGCACCGTAGTGTGGATACCAATATGGTAGCTTTTACTGATTATTTGTCGAAGGCCATGGATAATAACTTATAAGTGGATGTTGTATAAACAGATTTTTCCAAGGCTTTCGACGATCTACTTATTGAGAAGCTTACAAGGGCTGGCATTCACGGCAGCCTTCTCAGGTGAATCCAATCTTATATTAAAAATAGATTTCAAGCAGTTTGTGTAAAGGGATACTCTTTACAATTTCTACCAGTACCTTCAGGCGTGCCTCAAGGTACACTTGGGCCCTGTTGTTTTCTTTATATATTAATGATATAGGACTCGCACTAAAAAATAGTGATTACATACTTTATGCCGACAACACTAAGTTATTCAGAGTTATCGAAACAGTTGATGACTGTGTAAAGCTGCAAAAAGACATAACTTCTCTAAGTGATTATTGTTCAAATAACCAATTATATCTCAATATTGATAAATGCCATATTATATATTATACACGTAAAGTCATCAATAAAATATTTGATTATGGCTTGAATGACACCACTATTAAAATAGTAGATAGTATTAGAGATCTGGGTATAATAATGGATTCAAAATTGTCATTCAATCTACACATTGATTATATGTTAGGCAATGCATTTCGTAGCTTGGAATTTATTCTTAGGATTAGCAAACCCTTTAATAAAACAATAACGCTAAAAACTTTATACTTTTCCTTTGTTCGGTCAATCTTAGATTTTTGTAGTATTGTATGGAGTCCCTGTTATCATATACATATGAATAGAATTGAAAGAGTACAAAAGATATTCCTAAGGTCACTTAACTATCGTAATAACATTACTAACGAATCATATGATCAATCTTTGCTTAGGTATAAATTGTTATCCCTTTGCAGTTGACGCAAATTGTTTGATATAATCTTTCTATATAAAATTTTGAATAATTTAATTGACTCTTCTCTACTTCTCTCAAAGGTATCATTTATTGCTCGTGCTCGTCTTCCAGTGCGATTCTCACGTAAAATGTCACTTTTTGTTCCTCCACGATTACATAAAAGATATACTCGTAATTCATTCTTATACCGTTCCACTGACATATTACATTTTACTAATATCGACCTTTTTAACACATCTCTCAATACATTAAAACAGACATTAAAAACTAATCTAAGTAAGGTTTGCAAGTGAGTTGCATTTTTATTTTTATTGATATTCTTATATACCTATATATTTTGTACTTTTGTTATGTAAATAGGCACTATGTAGTGTTACCATGTAACTTTCTTTTAAATTGTGTTTAACTTTTCAGCACTGTAGGTCAATATCTAACAGATAAGTTGTTTGTATTTTATTTTCTTTTGTATACGACTGTTTGTTGCCAAAATAAATTAAAAAAATAATAATATGGGAACAATTACAAAAACAAAAATAAATGGATAACTTTTTTTGTGGCTACTTAGAGAGGTATTTTTAGTGTTTTTTAAGACCTTAAAAAATAAGGGTATTTTTCATAAATATGGCATATAGTGACGCCATCGTTTTTTCGTCTGGTACGATTTGACCAATCTTCTTTACTAAGTATATTTGGGCGACTGCCCAAATCTGCTTAGTAAATTTTCCGACTACGGCTACTCGTCATCCAATCGGAATACTTAAAGTACATAAACATAAAAGTAATCTCGGAAAAAAGTCGCCAGTTTCCCGTTTGACGATAATATAAAATCAACTGATAACACAGATCTCGACATTTTTAACGACACCTTACATAATTATAAAAGAAAAATTATTCTGAGTGGGTGACCTCTGTTATGCGTTTCATTTTATATGTTATATATATTGGCCCTTTTCTTTAATTTTTGTATTTTTCCTTCTGTTTTCGTTAAATTTAATTATGTTGTGACGACCTGTAATCTGTTAAGCATAATATGTAATGCAACGATAGAAAGATAGTAATAAGTAGTATATATTGTAACTACTATAGGATGTCCTTTAATATAAATAAATATACTTTTGAACACAACAAGGATATTTCCAAATATTTGGACCGTTTTCACTTGGTAGGTTATCAATTGCTCATTTGAGTCTCTTCTGTAAAACAAGTATAGCAAGTCTGCTCTCAATATGAACACAAAATATGCCAAGAGTATATTTGGGGACTTTAATTTTATTTACATCTTTCTGTATAGTATATAGGTTTTTGTTTTATCTGAAAATCAATATTTTATCGATCAACAATCTTTTAATAGATAAAAGTTAATAGTCAAAAAGGGATATTAGTTAAAATTTATAAGATAATTTCTCATTAATCTATGTTCAGTACCTATTTTGTGTCTCGGTAACGGTTTGACTGCCCCTGGCGATCGCCTGGGATTTAACGACTGCTGAGCCAGAAGTGATTGCTGTGGATTTAGCGACTCCTGCGTCATATGAGTGTGTTATGGCGGTGGCCACTGATGAGCCAGAAGTAGTTGCTGTGGCGGTGGCGACTCCTTGGTCATATGAGTGTGTTATGGCGGTGGCAACTGATGAGCCAGAAGTTTTACTATGGAGGTGGCGACCTGCGTCATACGAGTGTGCTGTTGCAGTAGCAATTGATGAACCGGAAGCAATTGCCGTAGCAGTGGAGGTTCCCCAATCATAAGTTAATGCTGTTGCGGTGGCGATTGCTGAACCCGAAGCTATTGCTGTAGCAGTATGTGGTCCCTTGCCATAGCCGCCCATCACAGCAGTGGTCACTGCTGGGCTAGAGCCGACTGCTTTGACGGTGGTGCCTATCTCACCAGTTTTTAATACTGCAATGAAGGTTTCAGTAGGAACATTATTATTTATATGAGTCATTTCATAAAACAAATTATGGTAATTTCTAAAGGTCGTAGTGGATAAAATAAAAGAGAAACTATAGGTAGTGCTCGAAACAGTTGACAATTTCAATTTTTAAACCCTCGAGATCTGCTCAGAGATTACAAGATCGTTTCTTTATGTAGCCCATATACACCTACATCTATTTTTAATTAAGAATCAAAATGCAGTTGCGTTGTAACGTTTAAGGATTAAGATGAAATGCCTTGTGACCAATAAAAACGTTTCCGGTTTTCGTCACTTACCGTACGTTGATCTACGGCGATGTTATGTGAAAGCGTCGTTTCCAAAGTCGAGCCGACTCTTCATCTTTATCAACCTTAACTCTAGCAAAGCCCTCTAGTTTATCCATTATTACATGTATGTATAGCCTATTTGATGATTCAAATATAATATGTTAAATTTACCTAAAGGAACAGAGGACTCTTTTTCCAAAAACGGAAATCCAGTTCGGCTAGCCATAACTATCATTCTAAAATCTTTGTGCAATGGAATAAAATTCTCTGATTCTTCAGAACTATCAATCATTTCCTTGGAAATTATCTTCCTACCATCACTCAGTACCATCACTCCATTTTCCATTAAATGGTTTAAACTGCTTGTCACTTCTGTGGGCGCTTTATCCGATTCATCTATAACTAACAATAAGCCATATTTAACGGCTTTGACCAGTGGTTAATCCTCATAAGTGACAATTCCATCTTTGACTGTTGGCTGTACTGTCAAAGACTCTATTGTTGTGTTGGGGTGCAGTTTTATGTATTCTGTAGGACGATCCAAAATCTGTAAAAGTCTGTCTGGGATTTTACTATTTTCCAGTCCCCTAGTAATTCTCGTTCGGATATTTCGCTTTTCGACTAGCAATATATGATTACCTCTTTGAATATCTTGAAGCAACCACTCTATTATTTTTTTATGTTGCGATATTTCGCTAAAATTTCTATCATGGACTTCGTTAGAAGCTTCAATTTCAGAGATATGTGTACTTGTTTTGCTCTGTGTTTCATTTATGGCATGACTAGCGACATTACCTTTCTTATAACCAAAAATACTAGAACGTGATAGCGCTTCTCTTCCAACCTTTTGGAAAGCGCTACCTTTTTCCTGTTTTGTTAAGTTGGGTAAGAGTTTTGTTAAAAATGTCTGTCGATCGGTTTCAGAAACAGATTCTATGACGTCTTTAGCAGATCGGTGCGTTCTGAAATTTTCGTACTGAAAAAATAAATCTCGATTTAATGTGCGAGTCTCGTGACCCGTATATTATTCATTCAGGTCTAGTTATGAAAGTAAATACAAAGTCAAAGATATTTTATTAAGTTTAGTCTTATGTCAATCTCTTATATAAAATTTTTGTGATAAACAAACTTACAGTCAGTGGCTACTGCAGTCCCTGGAACCTGCAGGGAACTTCTAACAAAGAAGGCTACAGATACTTTGTAACTTCTGTGGAATGAGATAGAATGCCCATAGTTTGTAATTACACTTGCTCTCTATACCTTTCAGACCGGAATATAGCAGTGCACCCTTGGTTGTTCAGCGGCAGAAATCGGTAAGAGGGTGGTACCTACTGAGAGAGAGACGAACTCTTAGACAAAAACGGAGTCCTACCAACTAAATGATATTATATTAGCTACCCCTAGCATCTTCGCAGCAAAGTGTCGTGAGATGAATTCCAAGCCATCACCTTCTTCGGAATCACATTACTGAAACTACGTTTGAGACCTCCATCTCAAAAACCCGCAAACCTGTAATAGGAACATTATAACTGAAAGGATTATCTAAGAACGCCAGGGTGGCGTCGTCTTCGAATAGGTTGTCTCTTGTTCGTGCTCATAAAAAGTCAGGGCTTTGTGCAACAAGATTCACAAAAGGCGGCTACGGCCTTTCCCATCATATACCAGGTCAGTGCTTTCAGTGTTTTGTTATTTAACCCAGATAACCACTGGAGCAACCTGACCGGTAAGTATCTGTGTTAATGTTTTCAATACGATTAATATTGCTTCGTATTCACGTTTGCAGAATAACATACTTTGCGGAGCACGAGTGCACATCACGTCACTATATCCTTTAGACCGTACTACAGCAGCACACGCACTGCTACTTGAACGCAACAAGCGAAATAGGTAAGACGGCCTTTCCATATATAATCCTAGGCAGAACAGGAGTCCCATCACCTAAAATCATTTTTTTTTATAGGATAAGGGTGACAAACGAGCACACAGTCCACTTGATGGTAAGTGGCTGTTGCGGCCCATAGACATCTACATCTATCTTCGATTACGAATCAAAATGCAGATGCGTTGTCACCCGTGACGGCTAAGATGTAATGCCTCTTTTCCAGTAAAAAGTGTCTCCGTTTCTCTACACTCACCATACGAAACACAGCCGCGTTAAGCTGCTATATCACGTTGGTATTCTGTGAGAGCATAGTCCTTCCCCGGTCGAGCCGACCCATTCGTACTACAACTATACTACTAATATAGCTGCAGCATGGCTCTAC
>JAGSMP010003335.1:0-12097 GCA_029286625.1 Parnassius orleans | reverse complement strand
TGAGACCTCCATCTCAAAACCCGCAAACCTGTAATAGGAACATTATAACTGAAAGGATTATCTAAGAACGCCAGGGTGGCGTCGTCTTCGAATAGGTTGTCTCTTGTTCGTGCTCATAAAAAGTCAGGGCTTTGTGCAACAAGATTCACAAAAGGCGGCTACGGCCTTTCCCATCATATACCAGGTCAGTGCTTTCAGTGTTTTGTTATTTAACCCAGATAACCACTGGAGCAACCTGACCGGTAAGTATCTGTGTTAATGTTTTCAATACGATTAATATTGCTTCGTATTCACGTTTGCAGAATAACATACTTTGCGGAGCACGAGTGCACATCACGTCACTATATCCTTTAGACCGTACTACAGCAGCACACGCACTGCTACTTGAACGCAACAAGCGAAATAGGTAAGACGGCCTTTCCATATATAATCCTAGGCAGAACAGGAGTCCCATCACCTAAAATCATTTTTTTTTATAGGATAAGGGTGACAAACGAGCACACAGTCCACTTGATGGTAAGTGGCTGTTGCGGCCCATAGACATCTACATCTATCTTCGATTACGAATCAAAATGCAGATGCGTTGTCACCCGTGACGGCTAAGATGTAATGCCTCTTTTCCAGTAAAAAGTGTCTCCGTTTCTCTACACTCACCATACGAAACACAGCCGCGTTAAGCTGCTATATCACGTTGGTATTCTGTGAGAGCATAGTCCTTCCCCGGTCGAGCCGACCCATTCGTACTACAACTATACTACTAATATAGCTGCAGCATGGCTCTACCACGTATAAAATCTAAAACTCGAATGCGATCTCAAACCAATAGCAATATCTCACGAGTAGGTCGGGCGTGCAGGCTAGCTTATACCGTATTATTACGCATTAGAATTTATTTAGCTCTGAATATTTATTAAAATCCTCGAAATTGACATGAACCAGACCAACTTGTCCTAGATGTCATTCCTAGGCTCGTTAAATATAACAAAAATTATCTTAATATGTGTGTAAAAGTATTTAATAAAATACCTAAAGAATTTAAATTATTAAGCGAAAGATTATATAACAAATATTTGTATAATTGGTTAAAAATTGTATGCTTTTATGACTTAAATGATTTTTTAATAATTATTAAGATTATTTTTAAATTTAAATAATTATCAATATTGACATTATATACCTAAACATTTTAAAATTTTAATTTGCATTGAGTCAGGAATGCGGGAAAACAACCACTAAAATTATAGCATGTATATACGAAATGATCTAGAATCGTCTTAGAAATCAGCGAACATACATAATTGATAACCTCCTTTTGGGGTCGGTTAAAAATAGACTATGTTTGAGTGTAAAGTGACATCTGCTTCATAAAGGCGTTCTTATTAATAATCTCTTGATGTAGTAAATAAAAAGTTTTATTCTATACTCTAAAACGTCGACTTGGTCAATGAACAAAGCAATAAAAACAAATTAGTTGCGTTAAAATGGCGTCGACGGATCGCGATCAGCTGATCACCCGTATTAGTTTTAAATAGGCACCCATTGTTAATACTATGTTAATACTTAGAGAAGTAGGTATCTACATATAAATATTTGAGTTTTACACAGAGCGTTGCGATTAAACGTTTTAAACACAAATAGAAAATAAATATTTTAAAAGAAAATTGTGATTTTTTCCCACAACTAGCAACATTTGTATTATGATAGCTTAGGTAAGTATTTTTTAGTTTTACGTACTAATAATGAATTAAATATATGAACTTACCTGTGAAATGTAATACCATCACTTTTTATGTTTATCATCACTGTTGTGTCAATATTTTACAACACAAACGGTCATTTTACAATTTTTCGCGAGCTCTCTCCGTAAGACGTGACGTTGCGCACTACCGCGTCGCTGAGTGAACTTACGCAGTTTCGCGTTAGTTTTACTTGCTTCACTTTCGATGCGTGTACTAGTATTCTATACGTAATAATTCTATGGTCCTTGCATTGGGCGCAAAAAGATAAAAAAATCCCTCAACATAATTCCATTCCCAAGTTCTCTGTATCAACTACTACATATATTTTAAGTTCGTTTAAAAGTATTAAATAAATTTATTTTTAAAGAGTTTTTGTCTCTGCCACATAACAGGTCCTTACCTTGTTACCTTACTAAATATAAACAAGTAACGACAAATTCAATGAGGGTAGCTTTGTCCGCCGCGATAAGGGGGACTCAGGTAGCGAGTGGCGCACAGCGGTGGCACATTCCTATTGTTATTGACATTTATGGCCCGACGACTCAGTTGATAACGCGGGCGCTATAAGTGGTGGAACTCCTTTTCTGTCGAGGAGACTGTCTGGGTAGGTACCACCCTCTTACCCACTTCTGTCGTCAAATAGCAATGCTGGACGTGTTCAGGTCCGAAAGGTAAACTTACTTTATAGAGAGCCAGTATGAAAACAGGTTATGAGATATTCCATCTTAGTTCTCAAGGGCGACAACGGATCTATATACTTCTTTATATAAAGTTGGCTTCAAGTGTCCATGGATTGTACCAGTTGCCACTTACCATCATGTGAACTGTAAGTTCCTTTGACACATCCGCTTTATAAAATAAGGTATATTATATGTTTTTTGAGATTCTCCAAATGTTAACATTAAGCACAACTTTAATTAACTTAAAAATATCCTTTTACACTAATTGTGTAACAAGAGATGAAATTTTAAAAACTCTAAATGGATCTAGCGAGTGCAGTTTGTTCGTCCATTAGTAAAAATAGTATTTTTCTATAAAACGATCCACGAGATTAAATAGTGCTGGTTTTGAACTTAAAATTAGATGCTTTAGCACGTTCATCGTTTAAAAGGTTTATATAGAACAAAGTTCTTAAAATATACTAGCTTCGCTTTTGCTTGGATAGTACCTATTCATGTGAAGTTATTTAGAATTAAGATAATCAAAGACCATTTATTTTATTAATATTTCGTTTTTTCAAAAAAATCTTCAAGTTTTTCTGATAAAATATAGCCGAGATCCTTTCAGGCATTGCTCCCTATTTGTTCGTAAAGTTTCAGTCAGTTCTGTCATTCCGAAGATTAGTTCGGACAGACAGACAAACAAAAATTCAAAAATGGTTATTCATGTCTTTATTACAGACGGACTTCAATTTTATTTATATATATATATATATATATATATATATATATATATATATATATATATATATATATATAAAACTATATATATATATATATATATATATATATATATATATATATATATATATATATATATATATATATATATATATATATATATATATATAGATTATGTACAAAGTTTACAATTGTAGCAATTAATCATTTAAAAACATAATTTCAAAATGATTTCTTGCTGAAAATTAACAATCCTAAACAATCATAACTACTTATAATGAAATTAACCAGGGAAAAAATAGTTTAAAGAATTGTAATTTTAGTTTTAAATTATTCAATAAAGTACTGCGTAAAAATACAGTTGTGATTCGGTAAACATTGTTTCACAACGATGCGGGTAGCTCCTTGAAGAACGCGATCCAAACCGATCACGCACAGGGTCTCAAATATGGGAAGGAAAAATATTTCGAGAGTAATTGCACCATAACCCTCTCAGAAATGTGACAAGGCTGAACTTTTACATATACATACAAATAGGAAAGAAAAGAACGAATATAGAATTTATAAAAAAAAAGCTGGCCGTCGCGGGTCGTCCGGCAAATGTAACATCATATTTGAGGGTTGAATTTATAATTAATGAAAATAAATTAAATGTGAAGTAATTAAAATAAAATGACATAGTGTTCCGTTAGTAAAATCAACATATTTTTCTTATTATTCAAATTATAATAATAATTACATAATATAAATCACATACATAATACATAATATAAAGGGGCATAGGGGAGTATCAGGATATTTGCCGTCACAGCACACGAGCCGGTTTTACTGCAAAAGCACGCTAATAGATGTTTCACATCAAAAACTTTTGTGTTTGCGTCTCATCTCATCATGACATATTGCATACCTAACTAGTTGTGAAATCTTATGTATAATATCACCAACGTATACCACTAATACTGACAGATTATTATTATGTGATGTAAAAGTTAGTTGCTCAGTAAATAAGTAAGCTGAAGTAACAATGGACCGGCCATATAGCTCGAAGAACCGACAACCGATGAAGAAAAGAGATTTTCGAATGGTACCTCCGTATTGGCAGAGAGTCGGTGGATGCAAGTGGTACATTGTGGCAATCTATGGAAGAGGCCTATATATAGCAGCGGACATATGATCGGTTGTAATGAATGAATGAATAAACGAAGGTTAATTTAAAAATAATTTTGTATATTACACGATAATGGTAAAATAAATTCTATATTTATATGTTCTACTTATTTAATGGTTAGTGCAGATTCTATATATATTATAGGCTCCAGTCAATAGTGACTTCGGATGAGTTAAATTATTTCAAATTCTGTCAAGCACATTTAAATGTGCTTTCAAGCGAGCTTGTTTTTTGAGATTCAACTATCATACACGGAAACTTTTTATTTAGATTTTAATAAAGTTACGAAAATATTGAAGATGGTGCCAACCCATTCGTGCTGTAGGCATAATACGCTGCAGCTCGGCTCTACCACGTTATCTATCTATCATTGTTACAATTGTTTGTCTGTTTGTTTATGAATATATCACGTCTAAAAGACTTATATTTATCTATAGGAAAATCATAAAACATATCATCGAGTAACATTTAGTCTTTGTATTATTAAAATCGGTTATTTCTATCAAAAGATATACATAATTATTATTTTGAAGTTTATGTACGAATGGAGGCATTGAGTCTTGCCGGATGTCCAAATGGACTTGGAAAAGGCTTATGACAGAGTGGAGAGGAATGTGTTATGGCAAACATTGAACTCATTTGGTTTGAGCGCTGGTTTGATACAGGCATTAAGGTCTCTTTATAGGGACTCTAGTGCTTGTGTCAGGATCAACGGGGTCTACTCGGACTGGTTTGTCATCCAAAAAGGTGTCAGACAGGGATGTGTAGCTTCCCCGTGGCTGTTTAACCTATTTATGGACAGTTGTTTGCAAACTTTGAAAGTTGAAGAATGTGGGTTGAGAATGGGTGAGTTAACCGTCAAATGCCTTTTGTACGCCGATGATTGTCATATTTGCATCGTCGGCGGCCGAGTTGCAATGATGGTTACTTTAATGAACTGGTCATTAAAAGAAAGGTATGAAAGTGAACGCAAGTAAGACGAAAGTGATGGTTTTGAAAGAGAAGAAAGTAAAACTTTATGTGAAATAAGTAATGTAAAATATATTTATGAAAATGTAATGTATGTGCATAAAACATAAATAGCTTTGATAAGAATAAAGATGTTCATACTTTAAACACTAGAAAACCATAAGCTTGTAATACCAGTTACTAGACTCCACATAATTAGTAATTCATTTATGGGGCAATGTATACGCTTTTACAACAAAATCCTGTCAATAATACAAAAATATACAAAATTAGTCAATAAACAAGTTTAAATGTTTTATTAAAGAAAAATTGTACAAAAAGGGTTATTAAAATATCAAAGGTATAAGTGAAAAAAAAACCTGGGAATAAGGTGATCGCCACCATTCTGGTTCTATTAAAACTCATTTAAAATTTGTACAATCAAAAAACAAAATTTTTGTGAAGTGAAATATGTTTAAAAGAAAAGTCCCGCTGGGTTTCTTGCTGGTTCTTCCCAGGACAGAGGTATCTTCCGAACCAGTGGTAAATAAAAAAAAGACGTTCAATAAGTATTATCTAATAATCTAAATTGAATAAAAATTATTCTATTCTACATATATAAGGCAAAGTTTCGAACACATCAACTTTGTTTTACACTCTTATCTCCTAATTGCAGTAATATGAAAACATATAGGAACATAAACTGTAGAATAATTTTTCGTTGGTGTTTTATGAATGTATGTTGTATGAAGATATATGTTTTCTTGGTAAATTAAACAAGTATTATATTATTATGTGGTGCGTTTGTACGAAGTGTAAATGTGTATGTGTTTGTCTTTGTAATATGAGGACGTCTGTTTCTGGAAATAGATAGAAAGGAAAACTTAAACAAATTAGTATTTCTATTACACTGTGTAGCTTTAACGTACTATAAATTTAAGACGATTGGGTACATATTGATTGTGATTAATGCCTACAAATAATTTGAACTGTTATTATCAGAATGTTCGTGGTCTTAGGACTAAATGTCTTGAATTACGACTAACTATTTTGACGGCGTTATAATTATGACGGAATCATGGCTACACCGTGGAATTTTTGATGGTGAGTCGTGTGACGATAGGTATGACATGTTCAGGGCTGACAGAGATTTGCGTACTAGTGGTAAAAGTACCGGTGGTGGAGTATTAATACTGACACGACGTAACCTCAGTTCCATGTATCATGACCTCGGCGTATGCGGTCTTACTAAACTATTGTGGATAACTATTCCTTTATGCGCGTACGCTTCAAATTCCAACTTACATATTGTGTGGCATATACAATTGCCCCTGACGCCCATCAAATGCCATCGGATCTCGTTTTTATTAAACAAAAAATTAACAGTATTATCGAGCTTTCTCCAAATGATAATTTTGTAGTATTAGGAGATTTCAACTTGCCGTTCATTTCTTGGAACCCAAACGGATACACAGCTTTGAAAAAAGGTCTACTGAGGTACAAGAAGCGAGTATCCAACTGATGGAAACACTAACATTTCACGAGTTAAGACAATTTAATACTTTAAAAAATCATGCTGGTAACACTCTAATCTGCCTTAGAATATCATCCCTGCGGTTGCGCCGCTACTCAAGGAGGACCGCGCGCATCCTTCTTTTTGCTTTATAGTTTTGGATTTAAACATTACTCCTCTACGAGAAACAGCTCCGTCGAGGCGAAATTTGAGGGCTGATTATGATAACATCAATACATATCTTTTAGAACAGGACTGGTGGTCTCTTTTATGTATAGGCACTGTAGACGAGGCTATAGGCACCTTTTATAACATACTGGATAGTTGTGTTCGTTTACATGTGCCTTTTAGTTATAACACAGGGAAGCAATCATATCCTAAATGGTACACATCAGCTTTAATAAAAATAATTAAGGAGAAAACCATAGCTCACCATTAGACAGAGAACCTTTTTTCCCCATCGGTTGTCGGTTCTTCGAGCTATATGGCCGGCCCATTTCCACTTCAGCTTACTAATCCGTTGGGCTATGTCGGTCACTCTGGTTCTACTGCGGATATCCTCATTTCTAAGTTTATCACGCAGAGAAACTCCGAGCATAGCCCTCCCCATAGCTCGCCGAGCGACCTTGAGCTTCCTCATCCGGCCAGCAGTGAAGGACCACGTCTCAGTTCCATAGGTCATCACTGGCAACACGCACTGGTTGTACAGCCTCGTTTTCAAGTTTTGAGATGTACCTGACGAAAAGATGTGCCGTAATTTCCCGAACGCTGCCCAGCCGAGTTGAATCCGTCGATTAACCTCTCGGTCGAAGTTGGACTTACCTAGTCGGACTATTTGTCCCAGGTAAACATACTCGTCAACAACTTCGAGTTTAGTGCTCCCAACAACTACCGGCATAGGTGTGACATGGACATTAAACATGATCTTTGTTTTGTCCATGTTCATCTTAAGACTTATCCGTTGGGAGGCACTATTGAGGTCATTGAGCATAGTGCTTAAGTCCTCCAGCGATTCTGTCATAAGTAATATATCGTCGGCAAATCGTGCAAAGCAAATACAGTATTAACATCAAAGGTGAGTGATATACTCGCCATTGATGTTAATACTGTATCCTTTCCAGTCCAGAAGCTTGAAAACGTCTTCCAATGCAGCGGTGAAGAGGGATATAACGTCACCCTGTCTTAAACCTCTCTGCAGTTAGATGGGTTTCGTACTCTGGTTCTGTACTCGGATAGCCATCGTAGCCTTACTGTACAAGCACTTCATCACTTCGATATACTGCTGAAGGGACTGCAGCACCGCCCAAATTTCGACGGAATCAAAGGCTTTCTCATAGTCCACATATGCCAGACATAGTTGCAAATTGTACTCTTCGGACTTCTGTAAAATTTGCCGAAGGGTATGTATGTGGTCTATGGTGCTAAAGCCTTTTCGGAAACCGGCTTGTTCGGGAGGCTGGAAGTCGTCGAGTCTGCGTGCGAGACGATTCGTAATGCTACTATATAAATATAAACTCTCGAAAACAGCACGTAAACGCGGCTCAGAAGGGAAATCGGTCTGTAGTTCTTCAAGAGAGCGTTGTCGCCTTACTTGAAGAACAAGACCACCGCCATTCTGCTCTACGCCTCCGGTGTAATGCCACCATGGAGGACGGAATTAAAGAGCTTCTGAAGGACTTCAAGTACCGGTTTTCCACCCGCTTTCAGAAGCTCTGCTGTATTTCCATCCTCGCCTGGGGCCTTGCCATTTCTAAGGTGCTGGAGAGCCATTCTAATCTCGCTCAGACTGTCGTCCGGGATATCATCGGAATAGTGTCGGATAAGACTCGCTCTTGGATCGTTACTCACACTTGCGTGTGGCTCCTATGATGATGTGTACAGCTGCCATAGAACCTCTCAATCTCACTCAAAATTTCAGGTGTCCCGGAAACGACGCTTCCACACTCGGTCTTCAGCTTCGACAGTTGGCTCTTTCTGGCAGACAGATCTCTAGCAAAGACTTTGGAGCCCTGGTTCCGCTCGATCGCTTCTTCAATACGAGCAGTATTGAAGTTGCTTAAGTCCCGCCGCATCCATTTGGAGATCTATCTGTTCAGTTGCCTGTATGCTGTCAAATCTACTGAAGACTGCAGCTTCATATCCCGTCTAACAGCCATGAGATTAAGAGTGTGATCGAAGAGTTTTTGTGTTCTTCTGCGGCGGGTGCTGCAAAACTTAGCTCCGACCGCATGGACAGTTCCCACAAGCTTGTCATTCATATCGTCTACTGCGTTGCAATCATCTAGGCACTGAAAACGGTTTCGTAGCTCGAGCTGAAAGGTTTCGGGACTTTGGATTAGAGCACGAGGGGGACGGAGCGTTGACTTCATTAGACGTGACCTCTCCAACTTAACGTTTAGGTTCAGTGTGCCTCTCACCATTCGGTGATCGCTGCCGGTTTTTACCCTCGCGATCACTGAGACATCACTGAACAGTTGTCGTCTGGTCGTCATAATGAAGTCAATTTCATTTTTCGTCGAACCATCGGGGCTCACCCAGGTCCACTTCTTGTGGGGCCGCTTCTGGAAGAAAGAATTCATTATAAAGATTCCCTCTTTCTCCATGAAGTCGGCCAGCTGCTGGCCCCTTGGGTTCCGTTGCTCTATTCCAAATTTCCCTACTTTCAGCTCACCGTTCTCTCTTGTGCCTAGTTTTGCGTTGAAGTCTCCATTAACACCGTATAGTAGGTTTTGGAGGAAAGCATGGCTCTAGAGATATCCTCATACATTTCATCCACCTCCTCATCGGGATGTGCCGAGGTTGGTGCGTAAACCTGTATGACCTTCAGCGAATACCGTTTGGTGATTCTGAGTATAAGGTACGCAACCCTCGTCGACACACTCCCAATCTTTATAACGGTGTTAACGAGAGACTAGTGGACGATAATTTCGACACCTCCTTGGGACAGATGGTCGCCCTCCCGGTGATAGAACAAGTTGCCGGATTCGAGGATTACCGTGTCCTCCCCCTCTCTTCGGACCTCGGATAATCCTATAATATTCCAGCGCAACTTGTCTGTCTCTTCTTCCAGCTCCAGAATCTTCTCGTCAGTCCTCAGGGTGCGTGCTTTATAAGTTGCCAGGTCGAGTCGTCGTAGGTGGCAACCGAACCTCCACCGGAGGTTTTAGCACCCCCTGCCCCCGTATGGTCGCCACCGTAGCCAGGAATAGCGGGGCCGCCGGGGACTGGGGCCGATTATTTGTGTTGTTGCTCATGGGGGGTATATTGCCATAGTTGCTACGCTTGGCGAGCGGGTTGGCAAACGCAGTTTTTTTAATTGTTTTTTTGCTGTTATCAGAAAGATGCTCAAAATACAGCATATCCTAAAGGTCCTACAGGGTCAGCATATCCTAAGAAAATGTCTTTGAAAGGTGCAGAGTACACCGTAGGTATAGACTTATGCAATGCTTTCAACACATTCTTCCAGAGTGTATTTGGTGTACCTAGTAATAACAACATATCTCGACATACGGAATTGATGTGTACTGACATCGTTTCAAATGTACAGACAAACACTGCAATAATTGAAAAAATGTTGAAAACTTTGGACACGAACAAAGGTACCGGTAGTGACGGGTTACCTTCTTTTTTTTGGTTACGATCCGCTAAATCACTTGCTCTTCTCTTGACTATTATATTTAATAGCTCTCTGTGTGAAGGGATATTTTCGCATCAAGGGAAATGTGCACACATAGTCCCTGTACACAAGAAAGAATCACGTACAGAAATAAAGAATTATAGATGCATTTCTATTTTAAACACCGCAGCTAAAATCCTTGAACGAGTAGTATATAACGTAATTTACTCCACGCTCTCACGTTCCTTCCCTGAGCAGCAACATGGTTTTTTTGCAAAGGCGATCCACCACTACCAACCTGGCAAGTTTTTCTACTTTTGTTCTTGAAAATATGGATCAAGGTGGGCAGGTTGATGTGATATCTACACTGATTTTGAAAAATCTTTCGATCGTGTGGATCACATGATCCTGCTCAACAAATTACAAACATTAGGAATTCATGGTGACTTGCTCCGGTGGACTGAATTATATCTCACAAATCGCTCACAGGCAGTCTTGATAGGTGGTTTCCGTTCGAGCTATATAAACATACCTACAGGAGTTCCTCAGAGCTCTCACTTAGGTCCACTTTTTGTGCCTACCTATATGACATTGGTTCGTGCATTGTATACACAAATTATCTCATGTATGCAGATGATAAGAAGATTTTTTGTAAAATTAACACTATACATGACTGCCTATTGATACAAAGGGACCTGGACCGTTTATTTGAATACTACAGAATAAATAATATAACTGTTAATGCAGGCAAGTGCGAATGTATTAGTTTTACACGGAAAACTAAGCCAATCCAAAATAAATATAACTTTGACAAATTAGAAATCAACCGAAAACTAAGTGTTAGGGATTTAGGCGTACATTTTGATCATAAAATGATACTATCCGAACACATTAATTATGTTATCAGATCAGTAAAGCCTATAAAAATCTTGGTTTTGTTCTTCGCATCTGTAAACCATTCTCGAATATTAATGCAATTAAAATGGTTTATTTTGCGTATGTCAGAAGTGTTTGGAAATATGCTAGTTTGATATGGTCTCCACAGTACAATGTTTGCAAAATCCGCCTTGAGCGTATTCAAAAATATTCATTGGGTCTCGTAGCCGGCAGTAATGAAATTGTGAATTGCAAATTTATATGCTGACATACAATATACTAGGTCGTGTAGGAAATTTATTTTCTTACCAAACTTTCTGTACTACAAATAGTTCTTATGTTTTAGTTGTTTTTGTAATTCGAAATGAATATCCTACGTATCTATCATCTAATACCTATCTATATATATACACCATCTGCTTCTTTATAAGCTCGTAACAGTCCACTCCTTTAGTGCCTCCTAATATTAGCTGCAGTAGACTTTATCATCTTACTCAAATCTAGCACACCGTTACTATGAACACAAGTTATTTCTGTATTTTTGTCTCTGTTAAAGAATCTATGATTTAATAACTTTAAAGCTTCATCATGACTTTCACAACTTAAAGTTTTTTTAAATTCATATTCACTCTTTAAGTATGAACTCAAATAATGTAACTCCTGAACATTACGTAAAAACTGATCAGAATGAATAAATGATCTGAAGAAGTTAGTCCGAGTTAAATACATAATAAATGTAAAATACATAATACATGTAAATATTAATTGTAGATAATTTAGCTTTAGTCACGGACGATAATGGATCTGAATTTTCCTTAGGTTTTCCGTTTTATAGTA
>JAGSMP010003334.1:0-13135 GCA_029286625.1 Parnassius orleans | reverse complement strand
TTATGTTTTAGTTGTTTTGTAATTCGAAATGAATATCCTACGTATCTATCATCTAATACCTATCTATATATATACACCATCTGCTTCTTTATAAGCTCGTAACAGTCCACTCCTTTAGTGCCTCCTAATATTAGCTGCAGTAGACTTTATCATCTTACTCAAATCTAGCACACCGTTACTATGAACACAAGTTATTTCTGTATTTTTGTCTCTGTTAAAGAATCTATGATTTAATAACTTTAAAGCTTCATCATGACTTTCACAACTTAAAGTTTTTTTAAATTCATATTCACTCTTTAAGTATGAACTCAAATAATGTAACTCCTGAACATTACGTAAAAACTGATCAGAATGAATAAATGATCTGAAGAAGTTAGTCCGAGTTAAATACATAATAAATGTAAAATACATAATACATGTAAATATTAATTGTAGATAATTTAGCTTTAGTCACGGACGATAATGGATCTGAATTTTCCTTAGGTTTTCCGTTTTATAGTATAATAAAAATCATTGAATTCACCAAAAATGTAAAGCACAGAATAAAATTTTGACATTGTTCCGATGTAATTATATTTATGTATGTATATTTTTTTTAAATGGCAATCTAAATCGTCGTAAAGGAAAGAAACGGCCATATCGCATATATTTTCGCTTAATTGTGCCACACAAATGTCATTTCCGGTTGTTCGACGCTTTATAGCATAGTATTTACACAGACTTACCTAGTAGCTAGGATTGTACACCGGGAACTTGCTCTTAAATATAGTACCATGGATCGGAAATTGCTATAGATTAATTACTTGCCAAAGGCCGTGCTCGAAAATGACCGCGTTTGGTTCCACTGACATCAGATAGCATCACAGACAGAACTGTTATTGCGTAACATCTGATATTGTGCTGATGGATCGGGCACAGTCAAAGATATTTTGGTCGACATTACTATTACTTACCGTATGAGAACATCGTGAAATCCGAAGTTCAGCTCAAGTTCTCGGCTTATCTGAGGCGACTGAGACTATGTAATCTACCGCTCAGGGATCAAATGCAGAAGGCGTTGCTCCTCGACACCGCCCGCATAATCCTTCGAATTCCTTACCTTTCCTCCTAAACCTCAGCCTTTTGGACTCAAACCGAACTTCATGCCCTAAATAGAAAAGTCCATACTGTTATGACATCCCACAGTATGCATCATTCGAGATCGTCGGTAATGAGGCTGTACTTGTCGCGGAAACTTGGTGGACGAGGAATTTTAAGCGCTCTCCCGTGCATAACTGCAAAGAGTGTGCAGCTTCCGTAATTAATTCCTGACGAGAGATCGGATGAGCCATTCTACACGGACGTAATTTCGTGTGATAAATAGCTTACCCTTTGATCTGTAGCCAACAACCAATGGTCTAATCGCTGTGCAACAACTTTTTCCGTTATAGACGAGGTTTCATCTAAATTTTCTTTAGAATCTCTCTTATACTTGTTATTTTGTATTCTGTAGCTAAATCACGTACATCTTTCAAAGTTTCTTGACTGCCGTGATTCAAATAATTTCCACCTTGATAAAATTGTGGATATGCGAAGTCAGAGCCTACCGATATTGGCCTAAAATGATTATTATGTAAGTAATTTTACCATTATGAAGTATCTGGAACCATATTAAAAACTTTTATATTTTTAGTTTTAAATAATTAGAGCATTCCATTAGAGCATTTCAAACCGGAGATCGTTTGTAAGGAGAAGGAGCTTTACGGGAAGTTCTACAAGGCTTTACACGAGCCTTTCGTATATTAAAATATATCATTTAAACAAACTTGCTTACATTAAAACAATTTTGTTTCCGATTTGTGTTGTTCGGGCGTTTCTAACACTGTGTATTTGTAAAGACATAACCTACTAGCTAGGATACTACAGCAGAAGCTCGCTTGAAAATATGGTTGTGTACTTTATTATAAGTACACAGGAAGCCGTGCTCGAAAATTACCGTATTAGGCTCAACTGGGACCAGACCACTATCACGGATATATTTTTAGTCGACATAATCATTCCGTATGAGGAGAGCCTTGTAAAATCAAAAACAGACAAGCGAACAAAAAAATCTATAGTAAAAAGGATTCATGATCCTCTAGGATCATCTGAGACGACTCGGACTACGTGAGGTACCGCTCCGCGTTCAAATCCAGAAGACGATGCTTCTTGATGCCACCTGCATCGTCCGCCGGTTTCCTTTCTCCCTGACCCTATCCTGACTTCCGTGCCAAAAGGCTTCGGACTGTTTGCGTTAATTTTACTTTATTGTGTTTAATTTTATATATTATTATTAGTATAAGAATACCTTATGGTATACTATTTAAGTTTATAGTAGTTTATAAATTTAATATTTTATATCAATCCCAATTAGAAGAAGAAAACTATAAAAATCCAAAACAATTATTATAATTGCCATCATTTCCCAATTAATACACAACAGTGAATATTTAAACACACTAAATTATGACGAAATATCCACTACACATTTCGTCTCGAAAGAGGCGACACTCTCTATACACTCAATATCAAAAAAAACGAGCGGTTTGCAT
The DNA here is from genome assembly GCA_029286625.1 of Parnassius orleans. NCBI lineage: Eukaryota > Metazoa > Arthropoda > Insecta > Lepidoptera > Papilionidae > Parnassius > Parnassius orleans. The sequence goes on along the minus strand of JAGSMP010003334.1, from coordinate 10,565 downwards.
TTTTTCCCTGCCTGAAAAAAATACAACACAAAAAAGGTTTTAATCATTTCAACATGATACTGACTAGTTATAAAAGTGCCGTGGTATTTAAAAAAGTACGTCATTTGATAGTCCAAAGGACCAGGCAGCGCTACTATTTATGTTCTTAATGAATTTTAGGCCATGGTGACAAGGCGAGGAAAGAGTATATTGTGCCACGAATACTACGATAGAAAACCATACCTCATAAATGATATTGGATTAATCTTGTTAGAAAAAAGTTTACCTTTAGGAAACACAATGAAAAGAGTGATACTAACCAAACAAAGTAGTGTCGGCCTTACCGCCATGGTTGCAGGATGGGGAATTATAAATGTAAGTAAAGGTCTTATTTTTCTCACCTCCCGTCCAACTAACGTTGGACTTTCTGAGTAGAGCTACACGTTCCTCGGTAGAAAGTAGTGCTAAAGGTGAGAGGCGATCAAGGGTCACATGGTCGAAAATCATCCATATTAGGGGTTTGCTCCAGACCAACAATGGACTAATGATGATGATGAAAGGCTACAGCAATTGGTGTGAGTGGCCTTCTAAGGGAACCGAATGAAAATCTCACATGAATAACATTTCCTATAAATTTGCAACTTCTATAAAAATGATCGAACGTTCAGGGTGTGTGTTCAAAACATCATCCTTAATTTAAAGTAAGCAAAATATTTGAACTTTAAGAGACATGTTTTCAGATTCCCTATGATATATTTATCAACGTAATGAACGCAGCGTGGGGACACTTTTTGGGGGTATTTTAAATTAATTGCCATACGGAAACTCGAGTCACAGAATGGATAATAGTACAAGTAATCTAACGCACGACCATTCCGTAGAATCTGGCGTTAGAACGCCTTAGTGTAGGAGATCTATCATCTCAGATTCTACGGAACAGTCGCACGCTGGAGTGTAAGCTCTTTAGTGTAGGAACTAAGTGACGAGCGTGCAGCTGGTCGGAGAGTTCTACGTGCATATAAGCTCAGGCTTTTAAACTACAATCCTGGAGAGCTTTTAGCATGGTTGTTTTGCATAGCGGTGCATTTGCCATACATTTTGAGCGATCACTACCTGCGAAACTGCAATAGAGGAGCGTACGAGAATGAGATCAAAGAACACATACTGGCTGGCCATGGCAATAGCCTCCAATAGATACTTCGTAAAGGGAACTAAATTCGTACTGGTGGACCGAGATCTGAAGAACCCATGCTGATGATCACTTATATAGAGGCCTAAATGTTGTTGAAAATGATGACACATCAACGACTCAAATACTTTGGCAAAGGTTGACAGAATTGAAATGGGTCTATAATTGGAAATGGTATCGATATTTGATGACTTATGTATGGGAAATACTTTTGCTATTTTCCATTTTGAAGGAAACACACCAGAAGCTAAAGACAAGTTGTAAATTACTTTTAAAGGATATATTTCATCTGGCCCTGCGCCTTTATTACAATCTAGTCCTTTGAGTTTTTTTTTAAATTGTATCATGTTCTATTTTTGGATTTGAGAGACATAAGCTGTTATTTCCTAGTGATTGTAAGTAATCGGACATGCATTCATCATAACTATCGTCATCCTCTAGGCTATAAACGGAGAAAAAGTAAGAAGCAAACATCTCACATATATCTTAGGTGGAAGATGATCCATCGCTCAAGGTTGTCGGAAATGTACTTGACCCACCCCTCTTGTCTTTTACCATCGACCAAAATAGTTTGAGATTTTTCGAGAGTGCATCTTCACATTTTCTTAGATAGCGATTGTAACACTTAGTTGCTAAGTTTTCACAACGCTTGCCTATAAGTTTTAGTTCGATTCTATCTAACGGATTTTTATATTTATTATATCGCTTCCTTATCCTGCTTTTTCATTCAATAATTTAATAAGTTTATGATCAAACCACGATGGAAATTTGCAAGTTTTTAATTTATAGTATAGTAAGGTACAAAATTTCGTACTGCTATATATAAAATTTCGTAGAAGGTCTCAAGAAACTAAATCACATCACACAGTCTATCAAAATTCTCTACCCAATTAATTTCTCGTAAAAATTTACGGATTAATTCGTAATTTGCTTTATGAAAATTTGGTCTCTTATTACTAATATTATATGGTAATCTAGTTTCATTATTTACGTGAATCACAATATTAAGAAGTGAATGTTGTAGGTCAATTTTACTTAAAGCATCGATATTTTTGCTTACACTACAAGATGAGATCGTTGTCAAAACAAGATCAAGTATACGACTAGCTATATAAGTCACATGGTTGTACTGTACGAGGTTGTTAACGTTAGCAAAATTTATCAATGTTTGGCTAAGATTTGGTATTGAAGTATAGGTTTGGTTCCCTATAAGACTTCAATCTACATTACTTAAGTTGAAGTCCCCCACAATATAAACGTGTGAGTTTACAATGTGTTTAAAAACGTTATTGCAATGATTACAATACCTCGTACAGGTGGATTTAACAATATATTATTTTATATAATTGATATGAAGACAATTGAAACAGTACGGTAGCTGTTTCTAATGCGTTCACTTCATTTCCAGGGGTATCAATCATAATAAACTCTAACAAATAAAACTATTTTTGTTTTTGTGAACATAATAGGTCATAAATAAACCACACATAAAGCAATTTGACGGGTAAATTATAAATCTTCACAGCTACTTCCCCAACACTTAATACGTTTCGATTTAATATTCGTCTTTATAGCAATCAACACTCTTCCTCCTTTTTTTACCGCTTTGTAGATTAGAACTTTCTCTATCCCTGCTGTATGCGAGTACCACGTATCTGTTATCAAACAGTTCACTATTCAGTAATGCGCTATTCTGCCACGTTTCTGTCAAAATTTTGATATCGTAATCATTACAGCAAACGTTTCGATAAAATGTTAGTGTTTTCGTATTTAAACCTCTACTATTCTGGTATTATATTATGAACTAGCCCTCCCACACGACTTCGCCTGCTTGGAAAATACTACGATTTCATGGGTTTTAATTTGTTTGCGCGGAACCCTAATTCTTTTCTAAAATAATAGTATCCTAAGTTACTCCTTATAACATCAGCTATCTGCCATGAATCCCGTCAAAATCGATCCTGCCGTTTCAGAGATTAGCCGGAACAAACAGATTTTTGTTATTAGTACCATATATACTTTTATATGCATTTAGTTAAACCGGTGTACACCGGTCTAACGACTATAGTTTGCTTTTAAACGGTAATAAAACGAAATGTATCAAGTTCACAACACCAAATGTTAAACCAGTGTGCTTTTATATGGGGAGGAGTTGAGTTTTGTTGAATACACTGTTTTCTCGGAATTATAGTTGGTGCAAAGCTTCAATAAGGCCCTTAATATATCTAAACTAGCTAGCAAACTTAGTTCTGCAGCATATAAAAAATATTAGAGGCCTTTCATGTGTTGAAACAGATTAGTTTATTTCAGTTATTTCCAGAGCATAATGTCATATGGAATCTTAATTTGAAACTATCTTTGTTTAGCAGAAAAGAGTCATACGAGTAATTTATAACCTAAGACCAAAGGAATCCCTTAGAAAAAAAAAAAGAAAATACAATGTATAAGGTCGGGAAAAGTTTCTTCGTATTTTATTTACAAGCTAAAGACAAGTTGTAAATTACTTTTAAAGGATATATTTCATCTGGCCCTGCGCCTTTATTACAATCTAGTCCTTTGAGTTTTTTTTTTAAATTGTATCATGTTCTATTTTTGGATTTGAGAGATATAAGCTGTTATTTCCTAGTGATTGTAAGTAATCGGACATGCATTCATCACAACTATGGTCATCTTCTAGGCTATAAACGGAGGAAAAGTAAGAAGCAAACATCTCACATATATCTTAGGTGGAAGATGATCCATCGCACAAGGTTGTCGGAAATGTACTTGACCCACCCCTCTTGTCTTTCACCATCGACCAAAATAGTTTGGGATTTTTCGAGAGTGCATCTTCACATTTTCTTATATAGCGATTGTAACATTTAGTTGCTAAGTTTTCACAACGCTTGCCTATAAGTTTTAGTTCGATTCTATCTAACGGATTTTTATATTTATTATATCGCTTCCTTATCCTGCTTTTTCATTCAATAATTTAATAAGTTTATGATCAAACCACGATGGAAATTTGCAAGTTTTTAATTTATAGTAAGGTACAAAATTTCGTACTGCTATATATAAAATTTCGTAGAAGATCTCAAGAAACTAAACCACATCATACAGTCTATCAAAATTCTCTACCCAATTAATTTCTCGTAAAAATTTACGGATTAATTCGAAATTTGCTTTATGAAAATTTGGTCTCTTATTATTAATATTATATGGTAATCTAGTTTCATTATTTACGTGAATCACAATATTAAGAGGTGAATGTTGTAGGTCAATTTTACTTAAAGCATCGATATTTTTGCTTACACTACAAGATGAGATCGTTGTCAAAACAAGATCAAGTATACGACTAGCTATATAAGTCACATGGTTGTACTGTACGAGGTTGTTAACGTTAGCAAAATTTATCAATGTTTGGCTAAGATTTGGTATTGAAGTATAGGTTTGGTTCCCTATAAGACTTCAATCTACATTACTTAAGTTGAAGTCCCCCACAATATAAACGTGTGAGTTTACAATGTGTTTAAAAACGTTATTGCAATGATTACAATACCTCGTACAGGTGGATTTAACAATATATTATTTTATACAATTGATATGAAGACAATTGAAACAGTACGGTAGCTGTTTCTAATGCGTTCACTTCATTTCCAGGGGTATCAATCATAATAAACTCTAACAAATAAAACTATTTTTGTTTTTGTGAACATAATAGGTCATAAATAAACCACACATAAAGCAATTTGACGGGTAAATTATAAATCTTCACAGCTACTTCCCCAACACTTAATACGTTTCGATTTAATATTCGTCTTTATAGCAATCAACACTCTTCCTCCTTTTTTACCGCTTTGTAGATTAGAACTTTCTCTATCCCTGCTGTATGCGAGTACCACGTATCTGTTATCAAACAGTTCACTATTCAGTAATGCGCTATTCTGCCACGTTTCTGTCAAAATTTTGATATCGTAATCATTACAGCAAACGTTTCGATAAAATGTTAGTGTTTTCGTATTTAAACCTCTACTATTCTGGTATTATATTATGAACTAGCCCTCCCACACGACTTCGCCTGCTTGGAAAATACTACGATTTCATGGGTTTTAATTTGTTTGCGCGGAACCCTAATTCTTTTTCTAAAATAAAAGTATCCTAAGTTACTCCTTATAACATCAGCTATCTGCCATGAATCCCGTCAAAATCGATCCTGCCGTTTCAGAGATTAGCCGGAACAAACAGATTTTTGTTATTAGTACCATATATACTTTTATATGCATTTAGTTAAACCGGTGTACACCGGTCTAACGACTATAGTTTGCTTTTAAACGGTAATAAAACGAAATGTATCAAGTTCACAACACCAAATGTTAAACCAGTGTGCTTTTATATGGGGAGGAGTTGAGTTTTGTTGAATACACTGTTTTCTCGGAATTATAGTTGGTGCAAAGCTTCAATAAGGCCCTTAATATATCTAAACTAGCTAGCAAACTTAGTTCTGCAGCATATAAAAAATATTAGAGGCCTTTCATGTGTTGAAACAGATTAGTTTATTTCAGTTATTTCCAGAGCATAATGTCATATGGAATCTTAATTTGAAACTATCTTTGTTTAGCAGAAAAGAGTCATACGAGTAATTTATAACCTAAGACCAAAGGAATCCCTTAGAAAAAAAAAAGAAAATACAATGTATAAGGTCGGGGAAAAGTTTCTTCGTATTTTATTTACAAGTTCAAGACAAATTTTTTCAAGGTTTATTTACATTTAATTATTATATATATGAGTCATTTTGTTTGATAACTTGTTGCCATCTTGTATGTAGTTACATAATCCTGTTGCTGTAGAAATTTTGGGATTTTTGATCAAAAAAATGCAACAAGTAATTTTGACAGTCATTTCTCGATGTTAACCTAACACTACCCAAAGAATACTGAAGAGACCAAACAGGTGAAAATCTGAGGGTACAAAGTCAGGACTATATGTTGGATGCATAAGCAATTCCCAACCAAGCTCTATCAATTTATGCCGAATATGTGTGGTCTGGCGTTATCATGATGAAAGACCACTCCTTTTCTGTTGATCAATTCCGGCCGTTTTTTCTCAAAATTCGAAAACCATCGATTCGAATCTATACTGCCAACAACTAATGTTGTTGGCAGCAGAGATCCGAACCAAAAATGATAATATTCTATTCCATGTATGTCATGCACACCGAAAGGCAGCCACGCAGAATGCTCTGTAAAGTCCTTATCCTAAGAGTATAGATGATTCTGAATGAAGAGAGTTAAAACATCTAATGAAGGGCAACGCACCAATATTCCTTAAACGCAAACTCATGGACATGTGCATCCTTCCCGTCTTGAAATATGGTGCCCAAACCTGGTCTCTCACCAAACAGCAGAGGTCCGATGTCGGGGTGTTTCAGCGATCAATGGAGCGCAGCATGCTAGGAGTCAGACTAACAGACCGCATCAGCAATACCACTCTGCGCTCCAGTACCCAAATCACTGACGTCTCCCGTAAATCCGCCAAATTAAAATGGGACTAGGACGGTCATATCTACCGTATCTCACATACAGTAGATATGACCGTCCTAGTCCCATTTTAATTTAGAACTTTGGGCCAAAATTACAACTCGGTGGACTCCTATAAATGGCAGACGACCCCGGGGCAGACCCAGAAAACGATGGCGGGATGAACTGGACTCCTTCATGGAAGACTGGTTCTCCATAGCACAGAACCGTGAAAGGTGGAAATAGGTTAGGGAGGCCTTTGCCCAGCAGTGGGACGTTATGGGCTGATAAGATAAGATACTTATAGAAACTATTTCACTTCTCATGTTAGAAATTATTCTCAAAATTATTTAAATAAAAGAATGTTACTCGTATAAGAATTTACTCTGAAGGTTAATTGTTCAAAATAGTAAATGTGTGAGAGCGGATGTTCAACTTGCTCTCTGGCTTACGCAATTAATCATTATCAGGAATAAGACAGCGTACAGCACTATACATTCAGTATAGAGCAAATACAGTTCGACCAATCGTAATATGTACCAGTCACAATCACAAATTGGTGTAACGTGAAGGACATAATTACATGATAACACCAAAGCATGAAAAGTAACAGCAACACAAGACATCTCAAATATAACGCAGGGCAGCCTTTCAGGTTTCAGCAATACGATCTTCCTTGCTTACGCTAGAAGAACTACTTCACGAATAGAACCACATCATTTGTCTTTTTTAGGCAGAATCTTCATGTGGAGGTAATTTTTTAGTCCAACGGGCATTATAACGATATGAGACTCGTAGAATTACAAACTGAATGATCCCTCTTAGTCGACTGCGCGATACTTTATACTGCCAGAACAAGTGGGAGATTATAGTTCCACCTTCAGTATTGTACACACTGTATTCGTTCAATTCTTCTTATTTTCTTTTATTATTTTACCCTCGTTCCTAACACGGCCTCTCCCGACAATTCACACGTCCCCGTGTGAAGGCTAGATTAACGTTACCGGCTTCAATGTAACTTTATCGTCTCGGCCCTTTCTGACCAGGAATTACAGACTAAGTTTTCGCAGAATTGAAAACATCGTCCAAATCAGATTTTACTATACGCTACGCTTCCTACTAGAACTTAACACACGCTATAGATAACACAAGTCTTCTCCGAGGAACACTGTGCACATGGCACAGATCGTATCACAGATACACTGAACACGCAGGCCAACCAGCTAAATACGCTCCAGCGAGCGGTTCCGCTGCGTCCAGCACTCGCGTAGCCCTCGTGCCAGCGAAACGTCTCGGCGCACTCGCGGTAGCGAGCTGTCTCGGCGCACTCGCGGTAGCGAGCTGTATCGGCGCACTCGCGGTAGCGAGCTGTCTCGGCGCACTCGCGGTAGCGAGCTGTCTCGGCGCACTCGCGGTAGCGAGCTGTCTCGGTGCACTCGCGGTAGCGAGCTGTCTCGGCGCACTCGCGGTAGCGAGCTGTCTCGGCGCACTCGCGGTAGCAATTGCCACTTGACACAGTGGAAACGGAGCACACGCCATAGGCAGGAGGCATAAGGCAAGCACACGTGGTTATTAAAACAAACCAGCTCACGCCATAGTTAGCTGCCATGAGGCAAGCGCACGTGGCTAAAAGAACACAGCACACGCCATAAGTAGCTGCCATGAGGCAATCGCACGTGGCTAAAAGATCACAGCACAGGGCGTACCGCACTCTCACAGCGAGCCGTCGCGCCGCACCACGCACTAGATGCTTCAAACGGGAGCAGCAGGAGCACCCGAGTGTTCACACGCATCGTCGGGGTTGTAGTCATTGTGATCTGTGTGAAAAACAAGTTGTTAATTACCAAAACAACATACACCGTTGCCTATTCTCTCATCCATCACGCATACGAGGCCCTCAAACAGAAATACGCTCTCAAACCGCAGACTATAATAAAGAACTTCGCTTTCACAAGTATGCATACATCTCCATACGAAGTATCTCATACATACTCGTACTTGAACTCGCAAGTTCCCACGTTAGAGACGTGAACCAGGACAGCGCCTGCCAGGACAGCGCCTGATGCATGTTCAGAAAACACGACTTCCGCGCACACAGCGCCCGCGCCCATAGCGCCCGCGCCCACAGCGCCCGCGACCACAGCGCCCGCCAGGACAGCATACGCGTCCACCGGAACCAGGCCGCACTACAGCTGGACCCTGCATTCCGCTCCAACCAGGAAGCAACACACCCGCCTCACACTCGCGCGCATGTACACACACGTGCTACTGTAACACACAAAGGAAAACATTTTAAAAAGATTCAGTCGAAACACACTTTCAAAAAATGCAGCAAAACTTTCGGGACACCATTCGCCTTTCCAGGGCACCATATACTCCAGATAATAACTTCAGCTCGTACCGATCACTTGGTAACACTTTGGTAACTCGGTATGGACCCTTTTGTATCCCCTGTCGATTCAAAAGGTTGCTCAGGAAAATGCATTCGATTTTCCAACAAAATACCTGATCCAATGCTTGACTTGCCTTTACATTAATTTAAAATACAGAAATTATTAAATAAATGTGACTCATGTCCGGATCAAGCTTCCAAGCGCTCGGCAGCCGCTCGAGCCATCCCGCCGCAAGGTCCGCGAAGACACAGCAGATAGCAGCGGCGTAGCCTCAATCTTACCAAGGCTCGGCCACGCACCTGACCATGTCCAATTAGCCGTCAACTATTTGGAGTAAAACAACAGATTTAACTTATTGCTCAAAACACTTGACTTAAAGCTTTTACTTTACACTTTAGTGGTACGTCCATGTCGTAAATAGGACAGCAAATTTAATTATGACATTAAACAGAAAAACAAAGGTATCGATGCGAAGCGCATAATAGTCTTTTACGAACGTAATAAAATTAAACAAAAAGATTAAAGCTTAAAACATTTCACTTGTAAACTTTCACTTTACACTTTTTAATGATTCGTCAATGTTGTAAATACGACAACAAACTTGATTTAAGACATTGAACATAAAAACAAAACGCGAGGCGCGTCATAATCTTTCACCAACGTAATAACCATCACACTATTCAAAGGTTACACGTGGACGGCAACAGGGACTTTATTGCACTTCTGATTTTAGAAACTATCCCAATTCTTATGTTAGAAACTATCCCACTTCTGATGTTAGAAACTATCCCACTTCTGATGTTAGAAACTATCCCACTTCTGATGTTAGAAACTATCCCACTTCTGATGTTAGAAACTATCCCACTTCTGATGTTAGAAACTATCCCACTTCTGATTTTAGAAACTATTTCACTTCTGATGTTAGAAATTATTCTCAAAATTATTTAAATAAAACAATGTTACTCGTATAAGAATTTACTCTGAAGGTTAATTGTTAAAAATAGTAAATGTGTGAGAGCGGATGTTCAACTTGCTCTCTCGCTTACGCAATTAATCATTATCAGGAATAAGACAGCGTACATTCAGTATAGAGCAAATACAGTTCGACCAACCGTAATATGTACCAGTCACAATAACACATTGGTGTAACGTGAAGGACATAATTACATGATAACACCAAAGTATGAAAAGTAACAGCAACACAAGACATCTCAATATAACGCACGGTAGCCTTTCAGGTTTCAGCAATACGATCTTCCTTACTTATACTAGAAGAACTACTTCACGAACCCAACGGGCATAACCCAACGGGCATAATAACGATATGACACTCGTAGAATTACAAACTGAATGATCCCTCTTAGTCGACTGCGCGATACTTTATACTGCCAGAACAAGTGGGAGATTATAGTTCCACCTACAATTATTCTTATTTTCTTTTATTATTTTCCCCTCGTTCCTAGCAATACTTGTAACAATTGCTTAGATTCTCAATATAACCTTTTGCTT
>JAGSMP010003333.1:0-10022 GCA_029286625.1 Parnassius orleans | reverse complement strand
ACGGGCATAACCCAACGGGCATAATAACGATATGACACTCGTAGAATTACAAACTGAATGATCCCTCTTAGTCGACTGCGCGATACTTTATACTGCCAGAACAAGTGGGAGATTATAGTTCCACCTACAATTATTCTTATTTTCTTTTATTATTTTCCCCTCGTTCCTAGCAATACTTGTAACAATTGCTTAGATTCTCAATATAACCTTTTGCTTCCTCTTATGAAACTCCTAACCTAACCTAACCCAACCTAACCCAACCCAACCTAACCCAACCCAACCTAACCTAACCTAACCAACCTAACCTAACCCAACCTAACCTAACCCAACCTAACCAACCTAACCTAACCTAACCTAACCCAACCCAACCTAACCTAACCTAACCTAACCTAACCTAACCTAACCTAACCCAACCCAACCTAACCTAACCCAACCCAACCTAACCTAACCTAACCTAACCCAACCTAACCTAACCCAACCTAACCCAACCTAACCTAACCTAACCTAACCTTTTTTTTTTTTTTTTGCGGGGAAATCATGGACTACCTCCGCCTGGGCAAAGGGTGTGCCGGACTCTTACCGGCTAAAACCACCCCGGTGTCTCCTCGCACGTGCGGGCGGGGCCGCGGGAATCCACCTTCCGCAGCCCCACACTAGTGCTGGCCCGGTCTGTCCGCCTGTCCCCTGCACGGGGTAGTGAGGTTCAACTACCCCGTGCATCGCCTCAGAGGCGCGCGCCGACACCCGCACGCGCCCACCCGGGGCCATCGAAGAGGGGGCGATTTCCAGGTCCTCGCCCTGACCCATTCATGGGCTGGAAAGGGCGTTGTCCGCCCTTCCCTGCGCTCGGTGCGCTCGCGGCCGGGGAAGGAGTCGAGATCTCCCTTTCCTGTTCCGCAGTTTCCTTCTGCGACATCACGTCCTCGCAGAAGGACACCACTGCGTCCCACGACTCTGCGCTACCGACCATCTTCCGCACTAAGGCCGGCAGCGACAGATCGCTTCCTACTTCATTTGTGAGAACACGGCGCTGCTCCTCCTAAGCCGCACACTCGGCGAGCGTGTTGCGCCGTGTCCTCCCGCAATGGACGCAGTGGTGGCACTGAGCGTCCGGCTCCCGTCTATGCGGCACAGGTACTTGCCGAAGCAGCCGTGCCCGACAGCACCTGCGTCACCCTAAACGACAGGGAGCCGTGCCTTCTCCGAGCCAGTCGTCGAGTACTGGCCGGATCGCCTCGACGGTAGCGAGGCCGGCGGTAGGGCGCAGAAGCCTTGCCGCCATTCCGCCACCAAGACCTGACGGAGCTCCTCCTCGGCGCAGCGCGCGATCGCCGCACCGGCCCGAGCCCTGTGCCCGCTCTTCCTCGCGCCATCGATATAATGACGCGAGTACTTTCGCCTCTAGGTCCCAGGGCGGGATCCGGCCAGGACGCAAGCCGCCTCGTAGGAAATCGTGCGATACCTGCGGACGACTCTGACGGCCATCGCCCTTTGCGGCTTACGCAGCATGGCGAGAGTGCTGGCCGTCATATCCATCAACCTAACCTAACCTAACTCAACCTAGGGTAAGCTCCGCCCTGGTCGCCCCTTGACGGAGACTCGATCCGGATCTACTGGGAAGGGTCATCAGCACGCTCTTCCCAGAGGACTGGTCAGGTCCCGAAGGTCACCTGCCGTCTTCATGGGAGTGGCGAGATGAGATAGTGACTGTCGAGGAGTTGACCGAGCCGTTAGCCGCTTAAAGCCGGAACACAGCACCGGGGCCCGACGGAATCGGGCCGGGCCCTAGTGCTGAGTCTCGCTGCCCTGGGAACAGGCTCAGACAGCTGTTACCAGCTGTCTGTGCCAAGTTCCCCACAGCCTGGAAAGAGGCAAGACTGGTCCTCGAAGAAGGAGGGCAGGCCGCTGATTCTCCCTCTGCACCGCCCCATATGCCTGTTGGACGAGATTGGCAAATTGTTCGAGAGGATAGTTACCACTCGGCTCAGCGGCATCTGTCGCGTCGGCCCTGATTTGGCTGACAGCCAGTTTGGGTTCCGGCGGGAGCGTTCCACTGTAGATGCGATTATGCGCGTCCGCTCCCTGTCGGAACAAACAGTATCACAGGGTGGCGTGGCGTTGGCGATAAGTCTTGATATCGTCAACGCCTTTAACTCTCAACCCTGGGACGCAATCAGGAGGGCACTGATACATCATCAGGTGCCCCCCTGCCTGCAAGGTATTATTGGGGACTACTTGCGCGACAGGTACATTCTGTACGTGGGGCAAGATGGTAGAAAGATCCGGAGAGATCAAACGGGTTCCACAGGGCTCGGTGCTTGGTCCACTACTGTGGAACCTCGCGTATGATGCGGTTCTGCGAGTCGACCTTTCCGCTGGCGTAAATGTCAAAAGGCGCCGACGACACCTTGGTGATCGCCAGCGGATAACTTCGAGAGGGCCAAGGAGCTCGCCGAGCTTGGGGTGGAAGTCGTCGTTCCAAAATCCACGAGTTGGCTTAGAAATAGCGCCTCACAAGACCGAGGCCCTATGGTTCCATAAATTAACACGGGGCAAGGAACCACCCGACCCGTGCGTCCGCGTGGTGGGTCCGAAGTCAGAGTGGGGAGTACATGAAGTACCTAGCTCCACCTGGACAGTCGCTGGGGCTTCGAAGAACATTCGAGCGCCCAGTCCCCGAATCGAAAGGGTGGCGGGTGCTATGCATAGACTGCTGCCCAATCTAGGGGACCGACGGAGGAAGTACGTCGCCTATGAGGGAGTTATACGGTCCGTAGCTCTGTATGGAGCGCCTGTATGGGAAAAGGCCAGCCATCCGACGCTGTAGAACTAAAATTTACAGTGTCCAGCGGAGGATGGCCATATGGATCGTACGAGGATACCGCACTATATCCTTTGAGGCGGCGACAATCCTGGCTCGCTTTCCACCACTAGATATACTGGCGGAAATGGACGCGAGGGTGTACGACCGAATCCGTGCCCTCCGCCAGAGTGGTGGTAGTGAGCCAGAAGAGGCGCTCGAATCAATTAAACGGCAGGAACGACGAAACGCCCTGGCGACATGACGCACTCGACTTGAGGAGCCATGAACGCAAACGTGTCATTGGAGCAATCCTGCCGGTCTTCGAAGCCTGGATGCAGCGACGAACAGGAAGATTCTTACTAGACTTACACAGATAATTACCGGGCATGGGTGTCGGTGATTATCTGTAAGATCGGACGAGACGACGGCGAACTGCTTCCACTGTGGTGGACGGGAACAGGACTCCGCTTCCCATACGCTCGCAGTATGCCCAGCATGGGAACGGGAGCGGACAATCCTGGTGAACCGCATTGGACGGAACCTCTCCCTGCCAGCAGTCGTGTCGGCGATGCTGAACGGGGATTCGGCGTGGAGGGCCGTAGCCACCTTCTGTGAATCTGTTATGATTCAGAAGGAGGCTTCTGAGCGGGATCGGGAGAGGGCAGATCCCGCGCGGAGACGACGTCGTCAAGTCGCTCGTCACGGCCTCCTCTTGAAAACGGTGTTCCCCTACCGAAACGGGGCTCGGGGTTGCAGACACTCGGGGCGGGGCCTCGAGTGCCTAGTTATGTAACCCCGAGAGGACGATGACTCGGAAGTGGTCTCGAGACATCGTGGTAGCACTGCGGTGCTGGGGTAGCATGTACTGCCCCCAGGACGTGCTATTAGTGTAGCAAAGCGACGGAGGGCCCCGGTGCGTTCCGAACGGAGATCCCGGGACCCCTCGTATACGCTGATGCTGATGGTGATCACCGTGGGGTTTTAGCCAGTAGGAGTCCGGCATAACCTTTACGTTGCCCCCACAGCGGAAGGAATCCATGAGGATTTCCCAAGAAAAAAAAAGAAAAAAGGTTAGGCGAGACCCCAGTAATCGCGTCATTATAGCGATGGCGCGAGGAAGAGCGGGCACGGGGCTCGAGGCCGGTGCAGCGGCAGATCGCGCTGCGCCGAGAGGAGCCCGTCAGGTCTTGGTGGCGGAATGGCGGCAAAGGCTTCTGCGCCCTACCGCCGCCTCGCTACCGTCGAGGCGATCCGGCCAGTACTCGACGACTGGCTCGGGAGAAGGCACGGCCTGTCATTTAGGGTGACGCAAGTGCTGTCGGGGCACGGCTGCTTCGGCAAGTACCTGTGCCGCATAGACAGGGAGCCGAACGCTGGTGCCACCACTGCGTCCATTGGGGAGGACACGGCGCAACACACGCTCGCCGCCGAGTGTGCAGCTTGGGAGGAGCAGCCGTGTCCTCACAAATGAAGTAGGAAGCGATCTGTCGCTGCCGGCCTTAGTGCGGAAGATGGTCGGTAGCGCAGAGTCGTGGACGCGGCGGTGTCCTTCTGCGAGGACGTGATGTCGCAGAAGGAAACTGCGGAACGGGAGGGAGATCTCGACCTTCCCGGCCGCAGAAGGCGCACTGAGCGCAGGAGAAGGGCGGACAACGCCTTTCCGGCCCCCATGAATGGGTCCAGGGCGAGGGACCTGGGAAATCCCCGCCCCTCTTCGATGGCCCGAGGTGGAGGCGCGTGCGGTGTCGGCGCGCCTCTGAAGCGATGCACGGGTAGTTGAACACCTCACTCCCGTGTTGGAGACGAGCCCGACAGACCGGGCCAGCACTAGTGGGGCTGCGGAAGAATTTGATTCTGCGCCCTGCGCGCACGTGCGAGGAGACACCGGTGGTTTTAGCCGGTAAGAGTCCGCACGCCCCTCCGCCTTTCCCCAGGCGGAGGTAGTCCATGAGATTTCCCGCAAAAAAAAAAAAAGGTTAGGTTAGGGGTTAGGTTAGGTTAGGTTAGGTTCCCCCGAACGGGTTCCCGCCTTGTCGGCGGGGGCTTAGTAGCCGTGGCTTGGTCACCCGCGGTGAACAAAGAGGAACCCTTGGCTGGCCCGAGGTGGGGCCGGCCTGGTGGACCCGTGTGGGCTCGGCGAGCCCACACGGAGTGGCCACCGGCGCCCTTACTTACTCACTCTACCTTTCCTTTCACACACGCTGCTTCGTGTTGCCTCGCGCTGTGGAATTTACATACTTCAAGGACAGTTACAATAATTTTAGTTTTGAGACAGTGCCATGTTGACTATCACGAGCGATAGTTCAATTGTTTTGTTTATTAAATTATTGTCGTTATTACTTGTTATTTATTAATTAATGATGTCGTTCTTGTTGTTACGTTTTGTTTTTTTGTTTTGTTTTAATAATGCCTAACGCGTAGGTACGTTGTATCTTTGCGGCTTTCGACAGTTGACGATACAGGTTCTGTACCTTGCAACACATTCTTAACATGCGTGTTGAAGGTAAGCCTGTCGTCAACTGTGAAATAATATTTAATTTCTCTGGAGACTAATGCTCTCGCCCATCTCCAGAAGTGGTGAGTCATACAGCCTGTTTTTGTAATAAGCATCGCTTTTGTTTTCTGCGGAGTGAACTTAGCTTGTTTTGACTCCCCACTCCCGGACCTGAGCGAGGGTCCCATTCGCCTGCTCCTGCACCTGCCTGGTTGAGTCCCCCGAGAAAATCAGAACAACATCGTCTGCGAAAGCCTGGCAGTGAATTCCTTTTTCGACCAACGATTTTAATAATGGGTCCAACAGAAGGTTCCAAAAAATTGGGCCCCCTATCGATCCCTGCACACACCCTTTTGTGGTCTTTTTGCTCCATTGTGCCCCAGCATACCTGACGCTAACCATTCTGTCCTTAAAATAGTTATCTGTCAGGCGCCTCAGGTTTATCGGGCACCCAGTTTCAGCAAGTCTACAACGTACTGCCGGCCACCAGGCATTGTCGAAGGCTCCCTCTATGTCTAATGATATAAGTAGGATCAGTTTTTTGTGTGTTAACTTCGTTCTAATTAACTGCATCATATCATAGAGGGAGTCCTCGGTGCTGCGCTGTGGCATAAACCCATATTGTTGTCGGCTTATTGTTGGTACTATATGCCACTTTATTCTTCGAATTACCATCTTCTCGAATATTTTTCCCAGTACAGGCAATAGCCCAATCGGCCTGTATGATTTAGGGTTGTTAATTTTTCCTTCCCAGGCTTCCCAGCACTACCACTGTCGCCTTTTTTCCTGGATGGGAAAGTATGTAAGACTAAGACATTTGTTTAGTAGTGCCAAGAACAGTGATGAGTCTGGGCGATAGCCACCCCACAAATGTCCGCAGTAAGTCCGTCTTCCTTTCGCCTTTTGGATTGAAGCTTACACGGACCACATCAGCTCATTCTCTCGTAAAGGGCGGTCACATGGACTATCATGTGTCCCTTCGTTCACATCTTTGCTATTTCCTATTTGTGTGTGGTCCGTGTCGTCGTCTTCAGTTCTATCTTCAGGATAAAAAGTCTCCGCCAGGATCTTAGCAGATACTTCACCTTCTAATATCTTTCCATTACGGACCAGTGGAGTGTCCTCCTGTCGCACCATTGTGCGGCTTATCATCCTGTATATGCTATCCCATATTGTTTCTCGGTCCTGCCTGCTGCAAAACCTCCTTCCAGCTGGTCTGGGCCTTTACTTCTTGCTGGTATTCTTCTTTGCTGTTTTATACTGCTCGACCACCCATTCTCGTCGAACTGGCGCTGCATAAGCGATTCGACGCTTCAGGAGACCTTCTTTTTCGCTGTGTCAGCTCATGGGTCCACCAGGGCAGTCCCATTTGTTTTTGTTATTTAATTTCGGTATGCTATTTCCATGCCTCGGTAATTGAGTTTGTAAATTGTTCTATTTTATTTTCTAATTCTTGTAGTTTTGATTTTATCTATTTCTGCTTTATTTCGTTGTATATTATTCCAAATCTGGACGAATTTCTCACAAACTCGTTCCAGTTTGCTTTCCTTTGTTGTATTTCCTAGTAGTTCGTTTAATGTCGGTACCTATTGACATTCCTAAAGGGAATGCCTAATTTTGTATAAGA
The DNA here is from genome assembly GCA_029286625.1 of Parnassius orleans. NCBI lineage: Eukaryota > Metazoa > Arthropoda > Insecta > Lepidoptera > Papilionidae > Parnassius > Parnassius orleans. The sequence continues at coordinate 3,098 of JAGSMP010003333.1, read as the reverse complement.
CGCCCAATAATTCCATTTGTTAAAAAATACATCTTTTTATGGCTATTAATCGTGGTATTCATTTATCCAAAAAGATTGCAACATGTTTGCACAAAAAAGTACCAGATAAAAATTAAATTAAATTTAAATCCGTTATTCATTAGTTTGGGAATAAAATAAAAGTGTTGCCATTACATATCTCGGTAAAAAATCGATTCCCTTTTTTCGATCGATTAAGCGATTAAGTTACGTCTATCTTATACTACAACATATACATAGAAAAATAAATGTCTAATAATAATAAAATTCCTAGAAGGTATATGTCTAATAATATTGAAAAGTTTTTTAAAAATATTTTACAGAAAAATAGTTACAGTCTAACGAATTTTCGACACTATGAGTCTGTTTTTGTAGATTCGGTTCGGTCGGTTCACACGCCTCACAGAATACCAGCGTAAAATAGCAGCTTAATGCTCCTGTGTTTTGTATGGTGAGTGTAGAGAACCGGAGACCCTTTTACTGAAAAGAGGCATTCTATCTTAGTCCTCACGGCTGACAACGCATCTGCATTTAAATTCGCAAACGAAGATAGATGTAGATGTCTATGTGCCACAGCAACCACTTACCATTAGGTGGACTGTGTGCTCGTTTGTCACCCTTATTCTATAAAAAAAAAAAAACAAATAGAATAAGAAAACGGGTTCTGTAACATATATACAGGGTATTTTTGAAACGCTCCCGAAAACGAAGACAGATGATAGTACTAAGGATACCTATGATGATGGGTCACAAAAAAATTCGATCACGAGGAACAAAAAAAACATCATTTCACAACGTTTTATTAACTTTATTCACGCTCCATCATGTTATTACAGTTATTTGAAACGATATTTCACAAAAAAAGTCATGAAAATACTGAAACATAAAACCAGTAGCGGAATTACTGAATTACAATCAGCTGACTAGGGTCAATGTACGCGAACGCCGAATTCGCGCGGCCCGCAACCAGCGATGGTACCACAATACCTAATAATTTACAACACTTGTCTAAATACCTAACTTATCTACCTAACCTACTATTTTGCTACTGTGCTTGTCTCCACGTAGCCACTTCAATTGAATTACAGGTTAAATAAACCAAATAACTGGTTCGATTCCACGCTAATGAAAAAATACTTAAATAAAATGTTAACAAGGTTAGAGTCATGCTTTTATCCATTGTGTAGGTATGTTTATTATGCTGATGTATTCAGTTATGTACCTATTCAGATCAGTTCAGTACTAAGTTATTTAAAAAAATTAGGTTAAATAAACCAAATAACTGGTTCGATTCCTCAATGAAAAAATACTTAAATAAAATGTTTACAAGGTTAGAGTCATGCTTTGTTATCCATTGTGTAGGTATGTTTATTATTCTGATGTATCCAGTTATGTACCTATTCAGATCAGTTCAGTACTAAGTTATTTAAAAAACTTAGGTATGAAACAGCTACCGATCCTCCGTGGCCTTATGAGATTCTTCAAGGCACATTAACATGTTGCCGTATTCACGAGCACTATAAACGTACCTACGCGTTAGGCATTATTAAAACAAAACAAAAACACAAAACGTAACAACAAGAACGACATCATTAATTAATAAATAACAAGTAATAACGACAATAATTTAATAAACAAAACAATTGAACTATCGCTCGTGATAGTCAACATGGCACTGTCTCAAAACTAAAATTATTGTAACTGTCCTTGAAGCATGTAAATTCCAGCGCGAGGCAACACGAAGCAGCGTGTGTGTGGAAAGGGTAGAGTGAGGTAGGGCGCCGAGGTGGTTATCCGTGTGGGCTCGCCGAGCCCACACGGAGGAGCCACCCGGGCCGGCCCTACACCCGGGCCAGCCAAGGTTCCTCTTGTTCACCGCGGGTGACCAAGCCACGGCTATTAGCCCCCGCCACGACAAGGCGGGAACCCGTCTGGGGAACCTAACCTAACCCAACCTAACCTAACCTTTTTTTTTTTTTGGGGGAAACTCATGGACTACCTCCGCCTGGGGAAAGGCGGAGGGCGTGCCGGACTCTACCGGCTAAAACCACCCGGTGTCTCGCACGTGCAAGCGCGGGGCCGGGAATCCAAATTCTTCCGCAGCCCCACACCAGTGCTGGCCTGGTCTGTCCGCCTGTCTCAGCACGGGGTAGTGAGGTGTTCAACTACCCGTGCATCGCTTCAGAGGCGCGCGCCGACACCCGCACGCGCCTCCACCTGGGGCCATCGAAGAGGGGGCGGGATTTCAGGTCCCTCGCCCTGACCCATTCATGCCGGAAGGGCGTTGTCCGCCCTTCTCCTGCGCTCGTGCGTTTCTGCGGCCGGGAAGGAGTCGAGATCTCCTTTCCCGTTCCTGGCGCTTCTGCGACATCACGTCCTCGCAGAAGGACACCGCCGCGTCCACGACTCTGCGCTACCGACCATCTTCCGCACTAAGGCCGGCAGCGACAGATCGCTTCCTACTTCATTTGTGAGGACACGGCGCTGCTCCTCCCAAGCTGCACACTCGGCGAGCGTGTGTTGCGCCGTGTCCTCCCGCAATGGACGCAGTGGTGGCACCGAGCGTTCGGCTCCCTGTCTATGCGGCACAGGTATTTGCCGAAGCAGCCGTGCCCCGACAGCACTTGTGTCACCCTAAATGACAGGGAGCCGTGCCTTCCCGAGCCAGTCGTCGAGTACTGGCCGGATCGCCTCGACGGTAGCGAGGCCGGCGGTAGGGGCGCAGGCCTTGCCGCCATTCCGCCACCAAGACCTGACGGAGCTCCTCTCGGCGCAGCGCGATCTGCCGCTGCACCGGCCTCGAGCCCGTGCCCGCTCTTCCTCGCGCCATCGCTATAATGACGCGATTACCAGTTCCCGCCTAACCTTTTTTTTTTTTTTTTTTTTCTTGGGAAATCCTCATGGATACCTTCCGCTGTGGGGCAACGAAAGGTTATGCCGGACCCTACCGGCTAAAACCCCACGGTGGTCACCATCAGCGTATACGAGGGTCCTGGATTCCGTCGGAACGCAACGGGGCCTCCGTCGCTTTGCTACACTAATAGCACGTCCGGGGCAGTACATACCCCAGCACCCTCGCA
>JAGSMP010003332.1:0-12044 GCA_029286625.1 Parnassius orleans | reverse complement strand
CCGTTCCTGGCGCTTCTGCGACATCACGTCCTCGCAGAAGGACACCGCCGCGTCCACGACTCTGCGCTACCGACCATCTTCCGCACTAAGGCCGGCAGCGACAGATCGCTTCCTACTTCATTTGTGAGGACACGGCGCTGCTCCTCCCAAGCTGCACACTCGGCGAGCGTGTGTTGCGCCGTGTCCTCCCGCAATGGACGCAGTGGTGGCACCGAGCGTTCGGCTCCCTGTCTATGCGGCACAGGTATTTGCCGAAGCAGCCGTGCCCCGACAGCACTTGTGTCACCCTAAATGACAGGGAGCCGTGCCTTCCCGAGCCAGTCGTCGAGTACTGGCCGGATCGCCTCGACGGTAGCGAGGCCGGCGGTAGGGGCGCAGGCCTTGCCGCCATTCCGCCACCAAGACCTGACGGAGCTCCTCTCGGCGCAGCGCGATCTGCCGCTGCACCGGCCTCGAGCCCGTGCCCGCTCTTCCTCGCGCCATCGCTATAATGACGCGATTACCAGTTCCCGCCTAACCTTTTTTTTTTTTTTTTTTTTCTTGGGAAATCCTCATGGATACCTTCCGCTGTGGGGCAACGAAAGGTTATGCCGGACCCTACCGGCTAAAACCCCACGGTGGTCACCATCAGCGTATACGAGGGTCCTGGATTCCGTCGGAACGCAACGGGGCCTCCGTCGCTTTGCTACACTAATAGCACGTCCGGGGCAGTACATACCCCAGCACCCTCGCAGTGCTACCACGATGATCGTGAGGCTTATTGCTGACCTTATAAGGTCCCTCTGGTTGCTCGCCTAAATAAATCTCCAAATTCAGAGAGTAGAATGTTTTGGCATCTACGAGCGCAAATATCTTTATTCCATATTTACCTGGTTTATTTGGCAAATATTGGCGAAATTTGCAGCGACCACGGAAAGCTACAAGCTCTTCATCTAGAGTCAAATTTTCAAAGGGCGTGTAGTGTTGTTGGCATCTGCTAACGAATTCTTCGAACAGTTTCCTGAACGGGGCTAGTCTGTCCTGTGACAGTCTTTCTTGACGTGTATCAACATCATCAAATCGCAAATGATTGACAATAAAAACGAATCTTCTCAAGCTCATTGTCATAGCAAAAATAGGAATACCAGTTCCATCATTACACCACAAGTCTTGTAAATTCTGCCTTGCAGATTTATATAATCCCGCAAGGTAAATTAGACCAATGACAGCCTTCAGCTCATCCATACCAACTTCTGCATAAGCGTAGTCATTTGAAGTGTTCAGACCAAGTCTCGTTCTTCGGATTCTCACATTTGTATGAATTAGTATATCCAGCAACATAGACTCGCCCACAAAAAGATTGAAACACTCTAAAGGAGTTTTGCATCTCGCTAATATTTTGACACCCGGTGTTCCAGATACTATATTTTCACTACGTGTTCGAACGTTTGATCTAGCTGGAAGTTTGTACCACAAAGTTCCGTCTTTACCTTTGTAAGTTCTTCCTGAGGGCCGCGAAGTTAACTCTGACAGTGGCACGTCTATTTCAGAATCTGAAGAGTTCTCATCATCAACTATTTTGAAGAGGTCTTCCTCCGAATCGATCGAGTCGGTTTCATAAGTTTCTTCTGTAACCTCATCAGACTCTTCGTCGCTGGAGTCGAATACAATATCATCTTCGGGATCTTCGTCCACCTCTTCGAGTAGCAAACTAACGATTTCCCTGTCCTGTAAGGACCTCTCCATTTTGAACTGTAAAGAATATGATACTATAAAGTTGAATTCCAAACAAAATAAAGAATTTTATGAATAAAATACATCAAATTCGTAAAAAGACAAATTAAAACAATAATAATCTCGAGTATTATATATAAAATATGTTACTATTTAAAATATTTTGTTTATTTTTAACAAATCAACGACACAAAACCACTAATAGCAACAAATGAATTCTTACATGAAAACGTCACGCCGTATGCCTGGTGGGGTCTGCGAGACCCGAGCGCACTTTAGACACGTCCTTTCACTACTGGAGCACGCCCCGGACTGAGGTAGCGGGCGGAGGGCGTCAATTAGTTCACTACGGTCAGCTACTGAGAGCAGTTGCGAGCGAATTTTAAATTACAATGAATTATAACGGTTTAACGGCTGCGGTGGGTCTCACAGACCCAACCAGGCATGCCGAGGGTTAAGACAATTTTCGTTATATTTAACGAGCCTAGGAATGACATCTAGGACAAGTTGGTCAGGGTCATGTCGATTTCGAGGATGTATATCACTTGCTTTAACAAATAATGACTTATTTTTAATAAATATTCAGAGCTAAATAAATTCTTACGCGTAGTAATACGGCATAAACTAGCCTGCACGTCCAACCTACTCGCGAGATATTGCTATTGGTTTGAGGTCGCATTCGAGTTTTGTTTTTCTATTGTAAATCTGCCATTTTGCATCCTAATAATTTTTATATATAAATCTATTGTACTACCAAGACAAAATCATTTGACTTCGGGAAACAACCAAATTTCAGCGTGTATATGGGATCAATCTGTGTGTATATCCTTTCAAATAAAAAAATCTAAATCGGTTTAGAAATAACAGAATTTGAGGTAAAAGCATTAAAAATACACCGAATTGAGAACCTTCTCTTTTTGAAGTCTGTTAAAATTAAACATTACACGATGTGCTTATTGTATTCGAGCAAATTAATTGTGTTTAATAATATTCTTAAATTTTATTACGTCTGCATTTTTGTACCATTAAAATATGTATATAAAGTTATATTAGTACCATCATTATCGTGTTTATTTTATTCCATTTATTATTCTCATAAAATACGTCTTCGTACGCAATACGTAATCCTTATTATATCGATTATTTAAAATTAATCAATAAAATAGTAATTTGCACAATTTGATTGCAAACGCCAGAAACTGGTATCACTGAATGGCGTGTATGTGTGCGTGTGACAAGCGTAGGCATCTGACCTGCGCCCACTAACATAATGACCTTGCTTCACTTTAACGCTCGTGTTTTGTACTAGACTGCGCTTCTATACGTAATAATTCTATGATTTACCTAAACAAACTGGACTGAATGAAAACCAATAATGAACATAAATTGGGAAGCTTGTCAAATGTAAATTCAAGTATAATTCTTCGTTAAGAATTTGCTAGGTCGCATAGAATTTGCATTTAACTATATTTTTAACAACAGAGCTAATCAGGAAATCACCAATGTAATTAAAAATATTAACGTATAATCATAGACAGCTAGTTTTATTGCATTGAATTATAGTGTCTGGTTGAAGATTTGAGATATAATTTTTTTTACACCTTTATAAAACGCATTAATATTATTAAAAGTTATCTTTGTTCAAGTTGTTTTTCTGAATATAATCATCATCATCCTTATCATTACAGCCCATAACAAGTCCACACTCTCCTGAGAAATGCCACAAAGCACAGTCCTGAGCCACCTGCTAAGTAGGAAATTAGTACGCAATTAACTGTTTCATTGGAGCTGAAGGGGATTAAACTTGTTAGTGTACTATAAAAATTTATGTGGAGTGCTTATTGCCTGTGGTACCACGGTTTTTTTTGTAAATAGTTTAGATTATTTCACACTTCCTTGCTCTAAACCCTCTCAGAAGCCCAGAAGTGGAACGCACCCATTTGCTTTTTGCATCTTTTACCAATTTAGTGGTAGGCCGCCCTTCACATCGTTAACCGATTCGAAGTTGCCATTTGTTCATCCGATACTATTCCCCATCGGTTTACGGCCCTGTAACTAAATATTACGAGGGAGGTCGAAAAGTTCGCGGAATGTCGGGGTTGGCGAGGTGAGTTTACTCATCTAGGTAGGCGCTAGTTGAGTAACTCATTGTTAGTATATATAGCAAGTTTCAGCCTAATCGGGCTATCAGATTTTGAGTTATCAACGAGTAAACAAGTCAATCGAAGAAACTAGACACTATGGAGAAAGTTGAATATCGCGCCGTCATTAAGTTTCTCACCAAACAAGGAAAGACACCTCAAACCATTTTTCAAAAGATGTCAGCTGTTTATGGGGACTCCGCTGGGAAAACCATGATTTATAAATGGCGTCTTTTCAAACAAGGAGGGACTCATTGAAGATGACCCTGACCTGGACGGCCGATTGAGGCTACCACGCCAGCAATAATGGAAAAGTTGAAAACTTGTATCGGAAGATGCCTGGCTAAAGAAAAAATAGCTTGCAACATTAGTTGAGTATCAGAAAGAACCATTTTAAACATCCTACATAAACACCTTGGCATGACTAAAGTCTGTGCTAGATGGGTTCCGAGAATGTGTTTTGCGCATCAAAAACACGAGCGCGTCGGAAGTTGTCACGAGTTTTTGGACCGCTGTGGAGAGCAATAAAGTTATGGCCCAAATTGTAACTGGCAATGAAACTTGGGTTCACCATTATGAACCTGAGTCAAAGCAAGAGTCGATGCAATGACATAAGGCACACCTCCTAAGAAGTATAAGGTGTCTCAATCGGCCGGAAAGATCATGGCGACGATCTTTTGGGATACAGAAGGTATCCTTTGATTGATTATAAGGAACGTGGTGTTTCCATAACGGGGCAATACTGTGCTTCTTTACTAGATCAATTAAAAGAAGCTATTAAAGAAAAAGGCGAGGAAAGCTTACAAAAGGCGTGCTCCTTTGCACGACAATGCGCCTGAGCACACAAACCATGTTGTGACGGCTGCCATTCACCGGTGTGGTTTTGAACAACTGCGCCACCCACCCTACAGCCCAGACCTGGCTCCAAGTAAATATTATTTGTTTCCAAAATGAATAAAGTAATTGTGGGAAAAAAATTTGGCGACGATGATGAAGTGAAGTCGGCATTTCAAATATTTTGAAGCCCAAGAAAATCTTTTTAGACGGTATTAATAAGTTATTTGACAGATCTAATAAATGTATTAGGGTTAAGGGAGAATACATTGAAAAGGAAAAATAGTTTAATGTTTCATTTCATTATCCTTCCCTGTCATTCCGCGAACTTTTTGAGCTCCCTTCGTATTTTAAGTGCGTAATATGTGTGTTGTATTTGTCCAATAGATTTCTCATTCATGTCATCTTAAAATTACAATGATCATCATAACAATAACCCATCATTGGGACCTGCTAAACAAAGGTCTGAGATGTATTAACTTCTCAAATACCACCTTCTTTTAGCACTTCAATGTTCGATACATAGGTAATATATTTTCTTTAAAACATTTTAAGTAACCAATGTAAAAATAAAAGTAAAACAAAAGTAAAAATGTTGGCCACGCTAGCAATTTCTTCTGAGCTGGGCGAATATTACTAGCTCCATAACAATGCCAATGATACTGCACTCCAGTGTTGTGTAACAAATTGACTGTCTCTGTATTTTATTTTATTTATTTATTTTAAAACGTTACCTCCACACTAGGATTTTCTCCTGTATCGTTGGGGCAGTTTACACACATACATTTCACAAGGACAAACAACTTGTATACCCCTATATTGTACAAATATTCGATTTTTTAATAAAGTTTATACATTAATGTGACCATAAAAATATTTTTTCAAGTTTTTAACGCCACGAATCTACTTGTACTTTTTTTTACTTATTTAATATTTTGCGTGTGATGGTAGCGTAAGTACACGCTATAATAAGTAAAATCATTCTGAACATTTACTTAAACAAACTGGAATGAATGAAAACAAATAATGAACACAAATTGGGAAGCTTGTCAAATATAAATTCAAGTATAATTTTCGTTAAGAATTTGCGAGGTCGCATAAATTTGCATTTAACTATAGTTTTATTAACAGAGCGAATCAGGAAAACACCAATGTGATTAAAATATTAACGTTTTATCATAGACAGCTAGTTACATTGCATTGAATTATAGTGTCTGGCTGAAATTTTAAATATTTGAGATAAGTACTGCACTCCAGTTTTGGGTTACAAATTGATCGTCTCTGTATTTTATTTTATTTATTTATTTTAAAACATTACCTCCACACTAGGATTACATACATACATTTCACAAGGACAAACAACCTGTATACGCATTATATCTTATACCAACATGAGATTACTTATGTTTGTTATAATGTACAAATATTCAATTTTTTAATAAACGTTAATGTACATTAATGTGACCATTACAAATATTTTTTCAAGTTATTAACGGCACGTATCTCCTTGTGCTTTTTTTAACTTATTTAATATTTTGCGTGTGGTGGTAGCGTAAGTTTTCACCACCCCATTTCATCTCGTAGGTGAAGTAAGGTGACAAGATATGAAACAGGAAAAGTTTAAAATTAGGACTTTAAAAATTAAATTATTTGAAATACCAGAAGGACCCTGTTGCCTTCGATGGATCGCTCCTTCACTCTCTACCTATTATATAATAATCTTTTTTCCCTATCTAGCTAACATATTACAAAAAGGTTATAATATTAGACGTTGATAGTGTACAAGTGTAGCATGAACGGTGGCAAGACTCCTTTTATCTGTGACAGGCTGTAAGGCATTCCATGTTAGTGCTCAGAGTGACAATGTAACCTTCTTTGCTTGAAGTTGGTTTCAGATGACCGTTGGCTGCAGTAGCCACTTACCATAAGGTGTACTGCAAGTTCGTTTGATTTGTCACTTCAATTTATTTTAAATGGAAATCTCTGGAACTACTGATCCTATTCTGATTTTTATGACAAAACGCTACACTATTCCTGAGTGACATAGGCTAAATTTTATAGTGATTAAAAGTAGTTTTCAGTATGAAATCATTGCAATTATTGAATCTATACATATAATAAATCTGTAGAAAAGTAAATAAAATATTTATAAATAAAGCCTAAAATTAATTTTAACCGTTGCGTAATAAATTGAAATACGCCGAGAATCAACGTTGCACTTTTTCAAAACAGTGCCATCTAACGTAAAATACAAAAAGTAGTAAGATTTTACCTCCAGTCACGAATATATTAAATAATATAAATAGCTTACATTTATATGTTTAAATAATTTAATACCTACATAATGATTTGAAAATTCTAACGTTCAATTTTTATTTCTTTCGTTATTTCATTTTAGTAGGAATAAATGAATTTTATAAGTAGTACCTAACTAATTAATACTTAAATAGATAATAGTGACATCTATCGAAAATCATAAAATCTGAAATGTTTCTAAGTTTAATTTCTAATCTATAAAAAAGTTATTAGTATTACTTTCTTTAATCTATAAATAAACTGATAAAAACTGAAATTATTACAAATCTCTTATTATCCTTATAGTTTAAATAAAGAGATTTATATATATTATGTATCACTCAGATCTTAGAATTAATAATATCATGAATTAGTCGATCATTGCGTGAAATGATGGTTTTCATAAAATTTAACAGTGTTTGTTGACTATATTATGATATAGCTATGATCGTTTGGCGATATTAACAACTAAACAAAACATTGCTATTTCTATATATTGTTATGTCGTAAAACTATTTCATTACACACCGCTTTTAGCATATTTTTGACAGAAGCAGAATTTTTAATAGAATCTACATCACTATATGCCTGATTTACGTATTATAATTTAAATATTCGCGGCTTTGTTGTTCGATTGAGCCACCCCAGTCCCACCTCAACTTATTGTCTCAGTACTAGAGGGTACAGTTTTGGTTTTCATTGTTTTATTTTAATAGTAACGCCATCTACTTACTGCTAAATAAACTAATAATAAGTAACTGATCAAATAAAATACAATTCTATTAAATGCTTATTGTTGTAGCATCAAAAATGTCAGACTTAAAATATCCAGACCGGTGGCCACCGTCCGGATAAAAAGTAACTCTCACTTCTGAGAGGGTTTTAGGGCAAGGAAGTGTCCACCGCGCTGCCCCAATGCTTGTTGGCGGACTTCACGTCTTCAATTTTTTTTTAATTTCTTAGACATGCAGGTTTCCTCACGATGTTTTCCTTCATCGCCGAGCACGTGGTAAATCAGCACTTAAAATTGCAATCAACAATTTCATTGGTGCCGGCGGAGATCAAACCCGGGTTGCTTAATGTGAAATTTACTGCGAGCGCTAAGCGCCCTAAGCTACCACGGCTATTAAGCCCCCTAAGCTACTACGGCTCTCCGTATGATTTATCATAATTGTCACTTTAAGCAAAATGACTAACAAAACTGTGATTAAAAGAGAGGGTCTTTAGTTGAATATGTTGGGTGTCTACCGGCATAGCAATATTTCACCAATTTATTTTTGTATAAAGTCCGATATAAGTAGCAGAAAATGAAGTGCACTGTGAGATGTTTGTCTCTATTTCATGGAATAGTTCGTGATACTGTTGAATGACTAATTACTAGGTAAATGATACACACAATCGTGAAAAAGCTTCTTTTCAGTTTTTATGAGTTTTATTTAAGCAAATACCAGAGCCGTGTAGGTCGCCGTAAGATTTCATAGCACACGAACAAAAAGTGAACGATTCCCGCGAGGTGCAATGAAACTGGTGAGGAAATTTTATTTGTTTATTTTCCACGTGCTCAAAGATATGGTGAAGAATAACTTCGCGGGGAAACTTTGATGTCTGAGTAGTTTTAAAATACGTGAAATTTAAAATTTCTTGGACATGAGAAAACCGCTATTTCGCACTATGGGTAATTAGGAGCCCTGTGCAGAGTAGTAAGACGTATGTAAGCTGCTTCTTTACTTTTTTACTTTTAATGAAACTTTTATAACAGTTTGTCACATATTGAGATAGGTTTCATATTTTCAGACATACCTATTAAAAAATTTGTGACAGTCCCGGTTTCATAGCTCACATGAGTAAATGAACACAGGATTTTGCGAAAAAATACATAAATATCAAAGGAAGCAAATTTTAAACACAGGTTTATTTTATTTTAACTATGAGTAGAACTGTATTGATAGAATCTTGAAAGTCATCTGTAAAAGCCGGTAATTGAACCGGTACAAACATTAATTTCATAGTACGTAAGCAACGTAAATTTACATCACTCATATTTTAATTGCAATTTGAAGTTTAGATTTACCACGTTCTCAGTGGTGAAGGAAAATATCGCCAGGAAACCGGCATATCTGAGGAATTAAAAAAATATTAATTTTTAGGTATATGATAAGTCGGTTATCCAGCGTTGGAGTCAACTCAATCAACTCCTTTTTGTCCTAAAACTCGCTGCGGCCTGTTCTCAGTAGTGGGATGTATGTAGGTTGCTACTTTTTTACTTTTAATAAGCCTATTCACTGTTGATCATAGGCTTCCCCCATTGTTTGTCAAATAAGCCGGAAATTTGCAGTAGTGTCCACGCTTTGCAAGCGGGTTGGCAACCGCAGCTTTTAATTACTTTGCACTGTTATCAGGAAGATGCTGCCACCCATCTCCTATTTCAGTTTTCCTCTGTCACCGCCTACGACACCCACGAGACGAAATGGGGTAGTGGTTTCTTTTTCGCCGCCTCTACATGGCTAATATATTTCTACTCCCGTTCATCATTTCGATTCCCCATAGATTCGTCGTATACGTAGGACACTCAATAAGTTTTAAGATATACAAATAGTATTCTAGATACTATTAATATTTATTTTATTCTTTTCAAAATATTCTCCATCATGCTCTATACAAAGTTCCATTCACCTAAACCAACTCTAAAAACACTTTTGCCACTTTGATCTGACAGGTCGGAAATCGCTTCTTCAGGCAGCCACGGCTTCTTCGGCGCTTGAAAGAAACTAGCTTTTATTTTTTTTTGACTCTTGGGAACAAAATAAATCAAAAGAGCTAAGTCAAGGCTGTAGGGTGGGTGACTTAGAGTTTCAACACCAGATTCCTCAATAAATGCTTTTGTTCTAAGGAGGTATGTGAAGAGGCGTTATCGTGATGCAGCATAATTCCCGAAGCCCGGTCTTTTGTCTTCTCCCGCACAGCTTGAAAAGCTTTGGGTAATGCAACTGTAGTATACCATTCAGAATTGACTGACCTACAATTTTCCAGCATTGACGTCGATGTTCCGCCTGCGGAAAAAAACTAGCCACCATTTTTTTTGCCGACTTCTGAGTAGACCCATACCGATGATTGCCTTTATTTTCCGGATCATATTGATAGATCCATGTCTCGTCACCAGTAACAATTTCTGAAACACGCCTAGATGCCCCGTTTTCAAAACGTAGACGCATTTCATGGCACCAATCCACACGAGTCTGTTTTTCGCTTTCGGAGAGCAAACGAGGATCCATCGACAACAAAGCTTCTTCACTCCAAGATGTTGATGTAGAATGGTATGATTGCTCCCCGAACTAATGCCTACAATCTTTTCGATGTTCGTGTATGTGATTCGTGGGTCTTCTGCACCAACATTTCAGTAGTCCATACATTTTCTGCCGTTACTGCTGTTTGCGGGGCCCGGTTTTTGGTCATCTTTAAGATTAATTTTCCCTTCTATTGAATCGTAATTTCATTAATTCATCCTTTCATTACTGAATATCAAAGTCCACTGCTGGACATAAGCGTCGCCATATGGGGAATAAATTATTCTCATATGTAGGAATTTAGCATAGTTCCACGCTTGGCGAGTGGGTTGGCTAACGCAGTGTTTTTATAACTTTGAGTTATATCAGGAAGATGCTGCTGCCCATCTCCTGTTTCAGTTCTCGTACGACGATATGGAGTGACGGGTATTCTTACACCACCACTACACGGTTTGGTTCTTACATTCGCACACTCACGATATATGTTAGTAGTTATAACGGGTGACAGGAAGTAACGACAAACTTTAAAGACCAGATGTAAAGAACTAGATGTACTGCTATCACCAATCCACCTGACAAGCATAGCAATTAAGAAAAATACTTTCGAGTACGGCCCATTTCGAGCATAAGACTGTTACGGGCTGATATATTATATATATTAGGTAATACGAGAAGAGAAAACTTTTTACAAATTTTCAAGCATTTTGCGCGCACGGAGAAATGTGAGATTTGGTATAGTTAAAGTTTATATGGAGAAGGAGTGGATACTAAATGTCAACCGAAAGTCGTAAATTACCAAGCATAGGTAAGTAGTTTCATTAAAAAGAATGTCTAGCTTAATTTGCGCCGCCAACACAGAGCAATTACTTTTTTTTTGTTACAACGTCAATTTTAAATAAAACATTCTCATAAAATAATAAAAAAATCTTCCTTACAACGATAAAATAAAAATCGAACTTGGTCGCCTTTTTCGTTAAGGACAGTAAACACACTTTGGTTTTTCATTTTCCTATGTAGTTCATTCACGTTAACGCTCCCTTTGTGTGATGACTTTTAAATTTCCTCTGCGCAGAAATCTAACAACAGCTCTGTCTCTCAAAATGTTCCACATTTGCAGTGTGTTTCGGCTAAATTAAATTCTGTTCTTTAGTTGATTGTTTGGTTTGAAGAGTGAATTAAATTCCCGTAATTCCACAACGAAAACCAAATTTGTATTTGTATAAACTTTTGAATGAATAAATAAAAATTTAAGAACAAATTTAAAATCCCTGTTTACACCGCCCTTTTTTCACCAGTACTTGTATTTTTTCTATTAGACAATATCATGTCCTCCTGCTGATCATTGACCTTTCCTATCGACCACGGCCACAAATTGCAACTTCAAAATTGTGATTTGCACAGCTTCTACATAAATTCCTCATACTATGGTACATATATACCATATAACCACGTCTTATTTCTGACGTCTGAAAACGGCTTTGGTTACACCAATTCCAAAACCAATAGCATTATAAATGTCAAAGACCTGCGCCCTATCAGCATCCTACCCTGTTTGTCAAAAATTCTGGAAAGAGTAGTATGTACACAGCTTGAAGCGTACTTGGAGAGTAATCACATATTACCGAAACTGCAGTCTGGTTTTAGAAAGCATCACAGCACGACAACAGCACTATTAGACGTAGTGGACAATATTTTAGCATCTCAAGATAAAGGTGAAGGAACAATTATGGCACTCCTTGATTTCTCACGGGCTTTCGATTCTTAATATCGAATTATT
>JAGSMP010003331.1:0-52453 GCA_029286625.1 Parnassius orleans | reverse complement strand
ATCACAGCACGACAACAGCACTATTAGACGTAGTGGACAATATTTTAGCATCTCAAGATAAAGGTGAAGGAACAATTATGGCACTCCTTGATTTCTCACGGGCTTTCGATTCTTAATATCGAATTATTATTGTCCAAGCTCTTGCTTCTTTCCCTTTTCATTTAACACCTTCCAACGTTATGTGTTCAAGCGTTCCAATAATCCTGCCGATATGCAGCGAAAGTAAAATACGGTGGGACAAAAAAATGGTATAATATGAGTCTGCAAACCGAAACCGAGAATATTATGACCTTTTCATACCGCATTTCCATAAAATTCTACCTAATTTCACCATAATATCCTCTCGTTTCTGCCCTCTTCGTTCTAAGTTTTTTTTATAGAATAAGGGTGATAAATAAGCACGCAGTCCACCTGACCCTATCCTTGATTAAGAATCAAAATGCAGATGCGTTGTCATCCCCAAAGACGAAGTATGAGAGGTTGAGTATAAAATGTTTCTTATTTAGTTTATTGATTATGTCACATCAACAGCATTACATAATATAAAACATTCAAAAATAGCATAAAATTTTAATTTTAAATATTCTGATATGTATGCCTATTAAGGCGTGCATCATTCACTTAAGATATTATTATGATGATATAAATTACATAATATTATAACAATATTTACAAAAAACAAACAATGATTTCTATATTTATTATTATTTGCTAAGTTATGTAATAATATATTTTTTAAGCTACGAAAAGTATCATTAAAATATCTAAATTTTTGATTGTTGCATCTAATTGATTGTACTCAGTACATATTCTTTATAACGGAGAAATCCAAATAAGGTTTGTTTTACCTGCAGGAATGAGGAATTTGTTGGCTATACGTTGTCTTGTTTGACTTATCTAGTCAGGATGTTCTTCAGTCCCGTTATTACTACGCTGTATTGTCCTCAGCCCGTGTAGTGGCGGGTAAGAATACCCACTACCGCATATCTTCCCGTGGGTGTCGTAAGAGGCGACAAAGGGAAACTGATACAGAAGATGGCACACATCTTTCTGATAAAAGCCAAAAATAATAAAAACTGCGGTTGCCAACCCGCTCGCCAAGCGTGGCACTATGGCAATATACCCCCATGAGCGACGACACAAAGAAACGGCCTCAGTACCCGGCGGCCCCATTCCTGGCTACGGTGGCGACCATGGTAACGGCGGGCGGGGGTGCTAAGAATTCCGGTGGAGGTTCGCTTGCCACCACGATGACTGACCTGGCAACATATAACGCACGCACCCTGAGGACTGACGAGAAGATCCTGAGCTGGAAGAAGAGATAGATAAGTTACGCTGGAATATAATAGGACTATCCGAGGTCCGAAGAGAGGGGAGGACACGGTAATCCTCGAATCCGGCAACTTATTCTATCACCGGGAGGCGACCATCTGTCCCAAGGAGGTGTTGATTTATCGTCCACAAGTCTCTCGTTAACAACGTTGTAAAGATCGGGAGGTGTCGACGAGGTTGCGTGTATTATACTCAGAATCACCAAACGGTATTCGCTGAAGGTCATACAGGTTTACGCACCAACCTCGGCACACCCCTGATGAGGAGGTGGAGGAAATGTATGAGGATATCTCTAAAGCCATGCATTCTCCCAAACCCACTATACGGTGTTAATGGGAGACTTCAACGCAAAACTAGGCACAAGAGAGTACGGTGAGCTGAAAGTAGGAAATTCGAATAGGGCAACGAAAACTAAGGTAGCAGCTGGTCGACTTATGGAGAAAGAGGACTCTTTATGATGAACTCTTTCTTCCAAAAGCGGCCCCACAGAAAGTGGACCTGGTCGAGCCCCGACGGTTCGACAAATGAGATTGACTTCATTATGACGACCAGACGACAACTGTTCAGTGATGTCTCAGTGATCGCGAGGGTGAAAACTGGCAGCGATCACCGAATGTTGAGACGCACACTGAACCCAAACGTTAAGTTGAGAGGTCACGTCTAATGAAGTCAACGTTCCGTCCCCTCGTGCTCTAATCCAAAGTCCTGAAAACTTTCAGCTCGAGTTACAAAATCGTTTTCAGTGCCTAGAAGTTTGCAATGAAGTGGACGATATGAATGACAAGCTTGTGGAAACTGTCCATGCGGTCGGAGCTAAGTTCTGTAAGACCCGTCGCAGAAGAACACAAAATCTCCGATCACACTCTAATCTCATGGTTGTTAGACGGGAGATGAAGCTGCAGTCTTCAGCAGATTTGACAGCATACAGGCAACTGAACAGACAGATCTCAAATGCATGCGGCGGGATTTGCGCAACTTCAATACAGCTCGTATTGAAGAAGCGATCGAGCGGAACCAGGGCTCCAAAGTCTTTGCCAGAGATCTGTCTGCCAGAAAGAGCCAACTGTCGAAGCTGAGGACCGATTGTGGCAGCATCGTTTCCGGACACCTGAGATTTTGAGTGAGATTGAGAGGTTCTGCAGCTGTACACGTCATCGTTGGAGCCACACGCAAGTGTGAGTAACGATCCAAGAGCAAGTCTTATCCGACACTATTCCGATGATATCCGGACGTCAGTCTGAGCGAGATTAGAATGGCTCTCCAGCACCTTAAAACGGCAGGCCCGCGAGGATGGAATTACAGCGGAGCTTCTGAAAGCGGGTGGAAAACCGGTACTTGAAGTCCTTCAGAAGCTCTTTAATTCCGTCCATGTGGTGGTCTTGTTCTTCAAGAAAGGCGACAACGCTTCTTGAAGAACTACAGACCGATTTCCTTCTGAGCCGCGTCTACGTGCTGTTTTCGAGAGTCATTACGAATCGTCTCGCATGCAGAGACTCGACGACTTCCAGCCTCCCGAACAAGTTGGCTCAAAGGCTTTAGCACCAGACCACATATTCTCTCGGCAATTGTACAGAAGACCGACGAGTACAATCTGCCACTTGCCTTGTATGTGACTATGAGAAAGCCTGATTCCGTCGAAATTTATGGTGCTGCAGTCCTTCATGGCCAATGGACTGTCGGTATATCGAGGTGCTGAAGTGTTTGTACAGTAGGGCTACGATGGCTATCCGAGTACAGAGAACCAGAATACGAAACCCATCCAACTGCAGAGAGGTGTAAGACAGGGTGACGTAATATCCTGAAACTCTTCACCGCTGCATTGGAAGACGTTTTCAAGCTACTGGACTGAAAGGATACGGTATTAACATCAATGGCGAGTACATCACCACCGATTTGCCGACGATATAGTCCTTATGGCAGAATCGCTGGAGGACCTAAGCACTATGCTCAATGACCTCAATAGTGTCTCCCAACGGATAGAAACCATGAACATGGACAAAACAAAAATCATGTTTAATGTCCATGTCACACCTATTCCGGTTGTTGTTAGAGCAATTAAGCTCGTTGTTGACGAATATGTTTACCTGGGACAAATAGTCCGACTAGGTAAGTCCAACTTCGACCGAGGTCAATCGACGGATTCAACTCGGCTGGGCAGCGTTCGGGAGATTATGACCCATCTTCTCGTCAGGCATACTCAAACCTCAAAACTAAATTGTTTAACCAGTGCGTGTTGCCAGTGATGACATACGGAACTGAGACGGGTCCTCACTGCTGGCCATGAGGAAGCTCAAGGTCGCTCAGCGAGTTATGGAGAGGTCTATGCTCAGTTTCTGTGATAAACTAGAAATGAGGATATCCGCAGTAGAACCAGAGTAACCGACATAGCCCAAAGGATTAGTGTTGAAGTTGCAATGGCTGGCCATAGCTCGAAGAACTGACAACCGATGGGGAAGAAAGGTTCTCGAGTGGCAGCCTCGTACCGGCAGGCGAAGTGTAGCGTCCCCACTAGATGGAGTGACGACCTGGTAAGACATGCAGGAAGTCAATGGATGCAGGTGACTGGGACCGTGCTTTGTGGCATTCCGTGGGGAGGCCTATGTTCAGCAGTGGACTTGTGAAGGGCTGTAATGATGATGATTATGATTATCCTCATCGTTTTTTTGGCTCATTTAGTTTTGATTTGACAAATTACAACTACTTAGGCCTTCAATAAGCGGGTTATTTCATCTTAAGCTTACTAAGCTACATTTTGGTGATCAGCTTTACTTTTTTGTATAGGCCTCTCCGGTTTAGAAATTTTATTTACCATTTCAAGCATATTGTACGTTTTTTACCATTTTCACATTGTTCCAAATACTTATAGTTTAACAAACGGCATTCAACGCATTGTTATAACTTTCGTTTCCCAAATTTTAGGTCATGCATCATAAGGCAATTTCCTGCAATATAGTATTCATGTTTTTCAAGAAAAAGGTCATTGTATTAAATAACAGTCATAAATGTGAAATCGTACTATTTTTGACTAGAAATGTGCAAAATGAACAATTTCACATGACCATTTTTCACTGTTGTACAAAAATAATGGTTTTCTTTATGAACCAACTGCACTATCCTAGTAATGGAACTTTTTATTGTAACATATATTTGCAAGAGAATGTTATTATTACTCTAGTTATCGCAAATGTTGCAACCGCGGCTTTTTATTATTTTGAGCAGTGCTCCTGGCTGGGACAATATTTCTACTCAATTTCTCATACTAGCTAGAGCATACATAGTTCCCATAATTAGTCATTTAGCCAATATTTGCTTCCATGAAGGCGTCTTTCCATCACCTCTCAAAAAATCTATAGTTAGGCCAGCGTATAGGGATAGGAATAAAGAAGGTCAATTTCTGTATTACCCGCCATCTCAAAAGTTATATAAAAACTGATAAACCTTCGTCTAATAAACTACTTAGAGAAATATAACATTCTTTCAGAAACTCAATTTGGCTCCCTTTAGGCGAGAAAAATCAACAGAGGATGCAGTCTTAGTTCTAACGTCCTTTATCATTAAGAATTAGAAAGGTCAAAAAGGTCTTACTTTTTTTATTGACCTCAGAAAGGCATTTGATACTGTTTCTTTTCCCACCCTCGTGCGTAAACTCGAAGCAATTGGGGTGAGAGGGGTCCAGTTAAAATTATTTGACGACTACTAGGGAAATTGGAAGGGACAATTGAAGATTGTGGACCATATAAGTGAAGGAGCTGAATTTTTTTCGGTGTTCCTCATGGGAGTGTACTGGGCCCCACCCTGTTTCTCATTAACATAAATGCTCTCAGCAAGATGAACTTCGAAAATGGTCGGGTATTTTCCTACGCTGATGACATTGCATTAGTCTTCACGGGTACAACTTGGAAATCAGTTTTCAAGAGCACAGAACTTAGATCGGTTAATAATTAGCTAAAGCATAACTTCCTCACTCTTAATGTATCTAACCAGCAAGCAACGCAGGAACGCAACCAGCTAGCAACATTGCTCTAAGAACTCATCGGTGTAGTTATAAAGATACAGCCAACTGTTCATGCGCGGTGTTTGATAGAGTTCAATCTATTAAGTGCCTTTGTTTTGGAGCAGCGACTAAGTTGGCATTCTTACGTTGACTATACCAGTAACAGAGTTAGAAAATTAACATGGATATTTAAAAAACTTACACATATTACAACTAAAACATTAAATACACAAATTTAAATCACTATGGCACAATCTATTAGGTCCTTACATATGAAATTGGCATTTTGTACGGGAGGAATATAAAGTGATTTTTTTTTTTTGTAAAATAAATTTAATTAATCAAATAAAAATATGCACCGTTGTTATCTATGCACTTTTGCCATCTCATAGGTAGTTTATTGATCCCTTTACTAAAAAAAAACCATGGGGTGAGAAGAATGTGATGAAGGTAGTTTGGACTGCCGCATCGGAGTTGAATTTTTTTCCTTGTAAGAAGTTGTCCAAATTACGGAAAAAATGGTAAAATGTAATCTGTAGGAACAAGGTCCGTGTAGTGCGGTGGAAGTCGCAGATATTCCAATTGTAGCTCATCTAACTTAGTGGTTGTTCGTTGTGCAGTGTGTGGTCTTGCGTTGTCGTGAAGTAGCAGTGGCCTAGAGCGATCGACCAATCTCGGTTGTTTAGCAGCTAGTTCTTCCTTCATGGTTTGCAGTTGATGACAATTGATGTCTGCCGTAATCGTTTGGCCAGATTTTAGAAAGCTGTAGTGAATGACACCGGCGCTAGGCCACCAAACACTCACAAGTAACTTTTTCTGAGTCAATTTTCGTTTAGGGCAGGATTTGGCTGGGTCCAGGGTTCAGCCATTGCAACGAGTGCCTGATTATCGTACAGTATCCATTTTTCATCACAAGTAATGATTCGATTTAAAATCCCTTCATTGTGTCGGTTGAGCAGTCAAACACAGCAGTCGACGCGTGTTTGCAAGTTCGATTCACTCAATTCATGAGGTACCATTGTTCAAGTTTTTTTACTTCCCGATTTGCTTCAAGTGGATTAATAATTTTATCACTTACCCCGAAGCCTGCAGATATCTCTGAAGTGCTTTAGATGGATCCGCCACAATAGCCTTTAATTCTTCATTTTCCACTTTGGTCTCCGGCCGTCCACGGGGTTTGTTCTGAAGAAATTTCCAGAACGACAATGTTGAAACCAAAACGTACCGTGCTTTTGCGACACCACGCCGTACATATCAATAATCCTTCGAGCTGTTTCTGCAGCACTGGTGCCACGGTAGAACTTGTACTCTAAATATACCGATATTTCAAGTTTTCCATTGTGCGATAATAAGCGACGCCAAAGAATAAAATAATGAGGAAAATACAAATGAAAATATAAATTTGAATTTGGAATTCTTAACCAAAGAGGATATATTTCAGATCAAAGTGGTCAGTACGACAAAAAGCTAATTTCATATGTAAGGACCTAATATAATAGGCTACTACATCCCCGTTTGAAGAGGGACAAACAAAACATTTTGAAGGAAGTCATATGTTTTGTTTGTTTGCACTATTTACATTTAAGCCTCCTTAAATGTAAATAGTGATGTACTAAAAACCCTTAAGATTCCCCACTGAAGAACTCCGTAAACTCTGTGAACTACTGTCTGTGAGAAAATTGTACATTTTATTGACTTCTCTAAAATTACACAAAACATTACCATTTAGGTCTAAATTACTACATAAGAGAAGAAAAGATAGAGCGCAACTGCCAATCCTGTAAAAACTTAATTTGCTAAACGACAATACTCTACACATTCTGTATATATTTATAATAAGTTAAATAGACACATTGGTATTTTTCAATTAAAATCGAGCGTAAGGAGCGTTAAAGGAAACTGTAAGTAAATGGCTTTTAGAAATGACGAACCATGATATAAAATTAATGTTTCAAGAAATTAACAAAATTACACACACACACGCACACGCACACGCACACGCATATGCACACGCACACGCACACGCACACGCAAACGCACACGCTCACGCACACGCACACGCACACGCACACGCACACGCACACGCACACGAAAAGACACACACGCACACGCACACGCACACGCACATGCACACGCACACACACGCAGCACATGCACACATGCACGCACACACACACACGCATGACACACACACACACACACACACACACACACACGCATGCACGCACACAAACACACACGCACACACGCACACACACACACACACACACACACACACACACACACACACACACACACACTCACACACGCACACACACACACACACACACACACACACACACACACACACACACACACACACACACACACACACACACACACACACACACACAAACATATGCACACGCACAAACTCCGCATGCTTGCACACACATTAGGACTAATATGATTGTTGTATATTTTTTTCTTTATTTACTTTTTCCAATTTTAGAAAGATCAAATTTAGATATGGAATAGCGGGTCCTCCTGGCACAATTTAAAACTACACAATTCAAAATACATAATACTTAAAAGGTTTGGCCCAACTTATAGATTTTTTCATTTTGATTTATTTAACTTCAGACTTACTTAATAATGAATGTAAGTAACAACTGTGCCAAATACTAGATTAGATATATAAAGCCTTTCAGCGGTCGTATAGTGAAATGTACGGTTCAATATATACAGGCAATAGAGTCGGATATATCGGAATTAATGCCAAGTTTGCGTAGTTAACGTCGGAAATAAAATCACAATTAAAATAATATTTCAATGAATGAAACTGTGGTAGCATTAAGCTATACCGTGTGGTAGTAGTAGAGTATGCAATTCGTCGCGTGAGTGTCGTAAGAGGTGACTTTAAAGGCCAGAAAGACTAAAAGGCCTCCTACATATAGTGGTATACCAGTTTGTAAATAATAATGTCCTCCAGATGGCCAGTCTCAAGAGAGACTAGCCATCTGCGTAGGATAGGATTATAGGGCCCGAATGTATGCGCAAATATAGGTGCACTCTCTATCTTCACTCTCATAGTCTGTTGGGACGGTCATCCAACCCGACCGAAGAGAGATCAGGCGTAGCACCAACAGCTTTCCGTGCTTTCCGAGGCACGGGGGTAAAACACAACCTACTTTGTGACTCCGGGCTGCTACTGTGAATTTCTTGATAGAGAAACTAATTTTGGCCGGACTCGGGATTCCAACCCGGGACCTCATGATAGTGTGAACGTGAACGACTCATAATTATTAAAATATAACAATTTAAATACGAGTAGCTGCCGGGGGACCTGCAAAGTAAGTAGCTTTTTCCTCACATCACTGTCCTCAATAATATTCTATTGCACTATTTATAGTAGGCTTTTTAACAGAATTTCCTTAACAAGGTTTTAAAATTTTATCTTAATTTATTGCGCTATATTTTCAGATTTCACTGTAAAATTTTGTACAAAATCTAATATATAATTATTTCTGAGCAAAAAGAAAATGTTTTCAAATTTTATTACATTTTCTGGTATTTCCGTGTAACGTTATATATTAGGTAAGGCATTGTTCTCGATATTTACTCGCAAGTAATGTTACAAATATTCACAGAAATATTTTCAATGTAAAAATTTAATAAAGTTTTAACACCCACGCTATTGTTGTATCCGGGAGCTTTATAAAGTTAGTTTTATATTACTCGCTTCTAACACGCCGGCACGCAGGCAGCGAGCAATATCAAAAGCTTAAACGTATCTCATGTGCTAGTTCAATATTTTTATTACATTGCTCTAAACAATGTTTTAGTTATATAATTTTATTACTTATTATTATACGAGTATTTTATCGAGATTTAACATCTATGGTAGGTAGTAGGCTTACTAAGTAGTAGGAATCCTTTTGTGATTACGAGTCCGTCTAGGTAGCTACCACCTCCTACATATTTCTGTCTTCAAGCAGCAGTGCCTGCACTGCTGTGTTCGAGCACGACGAGTCAGTATAATTAAATTATATGAGGCATTTCATCTTGGTTCTCAAAAGGGGCAACTTATCTATACACTTCTTGTTCGAAGCTTTCCATAGGCTGCAGTAACCACTTACAATCAGGTTGAGTGTAAGCTAGTTTGCCACTTCAATTTTATTAACGATAACGATTTCTTTACGACCACGTATCTTCTTTTCGTACTCAGCTTAATTGGCTGCCTATACGCCAGTGCAGATATGTTGGAATTCTCTGCACGCTTTTTACAATTTTAGAATAGAATAGAATATTTTTTATTCAATATAGATCACTTGTGTAATTCTTATTGTAAGTCATTTTTTACTTTACCACCGGTTCGAAAAAAACCCTCAGTCCTGGGAAGAACCAGCAAGAAACCCAGATTTTATATTAATTAACAAACTTTTACAAAATTTATTTTAGAAACTGCTTGGAAGTAACCAGCTCATTCCCAGGGGTTATTATCAACCATTTATTCATTTATATTATAGTAACCCTTTTTATACAGATTCAGCTTAACAAAACATTTAAACTTGGTAATACAGAGAGCCTGTACACTTTAGATGTTGTAATAGCGTACATTGCCCCAAGAATGAATTACTGAATCTGTGGAGTCGAGAAACTGGTATCACAAGCCTGTGTTTGTTCCTAGTGTTTACAGAATGTTTATCACATTTTTTTACTAAAAGTACTTTGTTTTTGTGAACATACATTAAATTTTCGTAAATATACTGAGAGGCCAAAGTTAATATATTTATTTCTTTAAATTTATCTCCAAGAATCTGTTTCGGTTTTAGGTTGTAAATAGCTCTAATGGCCCTCTTCTGTAAAAAAAAAAAACAGTTTCTGAATCATTTCCCCATAGCAAAATCCTATAAGAAAAAACTAAAATAACTGAAATTAACTAATCTAGCTGTCTCGACACTAGTGAGACCTCTAATCTTTTTTACAGCATAGGCTGCAGAACTTAGTCTGCTTGCTAGTTTGGATATATGGCCCCCACTGAAGCTTTGCGTTAAGAGTGATGCCAAGAAAAACAGTGGATTCAACAGGGCTCAGTTCTTCCCCATTTAAAAATACATTAGTATTTAGACTTTTTACATTCGATGTTGTAAATTTAATAATACATTTAGTTTTATTTCCGTTTAAATGTAGATTATATTCGTTAAACCAATGAACTAATTTTGATATAGCATTATTCACTACGTCAAATTTAAATGATTGACGTTTAAGTTTTAAAATCAAGGACGTATCATCAGCAAATAATACTTTATCATGATTATCCCCTACAAGGGAAGGTAAGTCAATAATATACACTAGAAATAGGAATGGGCCGAGAATCGAACCCTGAGAGACACCTATTAGTACAGGTGACCCGTAAGAACTTTTATCATTGATAATAACTTTCTGCATTCTATTACTTAAATATGAAATAATAAGTTTAAGCGCTGTGATTTTGACACCATAGTAGCTTCCTGATTAATGTCTCATGGTGAACACAGTCGAAGGCCTTGGGAAGGTAACTAAATATACCTAAAGCACCCTCTGAATTCTTCTATGCACAAAAAATATGTTAAGTAAGCTCAATTCCAGCGTCAGTTGTCAAGCGACCCCTTGTAAAACCGAATTGATTTTTATGAAGCAATTTATTAATATTAAAGAAACTTAACATCTGATCTAAAATTATTTTTTCAAAAATTTTACTAAATGTTGGTAGTATAGAAATTGTTCTAAAATTGGCGGGGTCTAATGAACTATCAGATTTAAATAAAGGTATGATTTTACTGTTTCATTAAATCAGGAAACACACTACATTCGACGCTTGTATTAAACATAGTGGCTAGATAAGGTGCTATTGTATCTACTATAGACAAAATAACTGTAATGGAAATCCAACATAAGTATGCCGTTAAGTTTTCTTAACATCAGTTGTTTAAAAATATTTAACGATTTCTTGTGGCAATACTCTATGGAATTTAAAAGTATTTGAAAAAGCCTTTAAATTTTGTTTAAGCAATGATTCGGCGACAGTAGGAGAAGAATTTAATGATTTTGTTGTCAGAAAAGGAACACCAGTAAAATGAAAATTTTGAGAAACAAAAGTCATAGCAACTTCTGGATCAGATCGAGTTAAATTATTGTTAATATTGGATTTTCAATTGAATATTTGGATGCAGTTTTAATTTTGTTGCTTAAATTAAAAGCCTGTGGAGCACACTTTTTTAAATATTTTAGAATATGTTTTTTCATAATCTCTAAATATGACACTACTATTATATGATCTGTCATGATAAAGCTCGTATAACCTTCGCCTACTTTTATAAATTCGTACTATCGCCCATCCATTAAATGATTTGCGACTGTTAAAAGAGCAAAAGGTTTAGAAGTAAATATTCTACTAAATTCACAACTTATAATTTTAAATAACGCACCATACAAATAATCAGCACTATTTTTAAATGAAAGTAATGGAATTCTTTTTATTATATTACTTCTAAATCTCTTCAAACGATGGTCATTTATTGGAACAAACACAACTTTCTTATTTTTCTGTTTTTTGTGTATGTAAGGCAATGACACCAACTGTCCACAGTGATCCGAACTTAAATTATGAATAATTTATTTATTCAAGGGCTTAACATCTGTAAAATGTTATCTTTACAAGTGACACTAGGCCCAGCAATACGTGTTGGTTTTAAGAATAAATTAACAAGATTATACGATTTAAACAATGAACTTAATACTAATGGAAAAGTTTTAAGGAGATTGATGTTAAAGTCTCCACATATTACAACAGACTTGTTCTAGTTACTAATTTTGAGCAAAACTTCTACCACAATCTTTTCAAAATAGTCATAAATAGCACATGGGGGTCTGTAAACACTTACAACAATGAGGTGCTCGGGCTCGACACAAGCCATTTCTACAGTTCGCTCAACAGAGAGGCTCACAATATTCTTACGTTCTTTAATTAATAATGATTTATCTGCCAATATTAAGGAGCCACCACGTAAACTTTTTTCTCTATTGAAAGAACAGACCACCTGGTGATTTCTGAAATTAAACATGAAATTGTATTATTTTAGCCAATGTTCAGTAATACAAAGGAAATGTATGTTGTTACTATTTAAAAACAATTCAACTTCCAATTCTTTGCCCATCATGCCTTATATATTTTGATGCACCAGGTGTAAACAATTTTTATTACTTATTTGTGGGCTGCATTCTAAATTAATTAAACTCTTATTATTGCTAGAGATTGTCTCTATTGTCGCATTCACTAATTTAAATTAGTTGGAACTGATTCCAAATTAAGTGTCAAATAATTATGATGCTGAATAAAAGCAGTCTTGGTAGCCAAAAACTTGGCTGAGTTAAAAAGTAAATAATAAGATTTACCAACGGTTATAATTGAAGTCAAATCGGCGCGGAATGAATTTAAGGGCGCGGGCCTTGTTAGGTCTCGGCTCCCAAGTTTCTATTATTTGAAACGATTTTGTTGCAGACTTGGGGGTGAAGTGGCATTACTCATTAACGCCATTAGCGGGTATTGGTGGCGTTCGAACGGACAAGGGTCAATATGTAGTATTAGTTAATTTTCGACCTGAAAATTTTGATAAAACATTTTTATCGGTTACGGCGGTTGGTTTGAAAAAACCTACGAGTTATTTATTTCACAGATTAAATATGTCTCATGATAAATTTAAATAATTGTCACAAATTGACATTATATTTGGGTGTGACATTTTAGGTCAAATTTTAAATGGGTCTATAACGGATTTAGGTACAAATGGGCCCTATACTTTAGGGACCTTTTTCGATTTCGCAATTTTCGGTCCGGTACAAAAGGAAATCATTCCGGATTCAAATAATGTTTTGTTTACTGGCCAAGACTTTCGAAGCGGTAGAAAAGTTTTGTCGGACTAAGGAACCTCCGATGGTTTGAATTAGAGATCCGGCGGATATTGAATGTGAAACCCTTTTCACATCTACCACCTCGCGCGGTTTGGACGGTAAATACATTGTTCGGTTACCATTCATCAACGGTTAGGTGACTCAGAGGACACGGAATATAAGCGTTTTATGGCACTTGAGCGACGAATGCAAAGAGAGCCAGAATTTCGGGAGAAATATATAAAATTTATTAATGAATTACATTGCACTTGGGCATATGCAAAAATCGGACTTCAACGTAAATAGTAATGACGAACATTATTTTTAGCGCATCACGGTGGTTCGGGAAAAATAAGAGTAGTTTTTGACGGCAGCGTAAAAACTTCAAATGGCATATCGCTTAAGGACTGTTTATATTCGGGAGAAAAACTACAAAAGGACATCACTAAAATTATTTTAAATTTTAGATACCACAAATTTGTTTTTACCATGGATATTAGATTGATGTTTCGTCAAACATGGATACACGTGGCGGATCGAAAGTATCAATTAATTTTATGGCGCGAATCTCCTGGGAGGACTTCAGGCCTTACATAATACGTACGGCCTAAAGTCGGTCGGAGTTAGAGCGGAAATTAGCCCATGAAAATATCACTTGGCTTTTCAATGCTCCAAGCAGTCCGAATCACGGCGGTTTGTTTGAGGCGGCTGTTAAATCCACTAAGACGCATTTTAGACGTGTTCTTAGCGACGTGATGCTCACGTTCGAAGGGCTCTTTTTACAAAAGTAGAGGTGATTATGAACTCTCGCCCACTGTGTCATCTCAGCACTGATACGGCTGATCTGGATGTCTTGATACCGGGTAATTTTTTGATCGGACAGCCCTTCCCTTCCTGAGTACTCAAATGCGGATGTAAATATGTATCGTCTTACACGGTATCAGTTAATTCGAAACTTATCACAGCAATTTTGGACTAGATGGAAAAATGAATATTTACATACGTTATAGCAACGCACAAAATGGACGTCATTGACTGAACTTCCAAAAATTGACGATTTGGTTTTAATTAAAGAGGATGTTCCACCTCTTCAATGGAAACGGGGTCTTATAGTAAAGTTGTTACGCGGTAAAAACAGTATTGTTAGAATCGCGGAGATTAGGACTCAGAACGGGATTCTGCTTGGGCCCGTTTCTAAATTATGTAGGCTACCTCTGAGGGATTAGGTAACTGGCGATTTGGTTAGGCGGCGGGTGTTTTGTTGGTTTTACGGTTCATGGACGGAGGCCTCATTCGGATACTCGAATTGATCGAGAAGAACTGTCATACATTCACGTTCGCTTAATGTCATACGCCTCCACCTTCTATTGATCGGTTGATCGGCGGCGGCAACATCACCTTCTCTCTCTCTCTCTCTCTCTCTCTCTCTGTGTTTAAACGTTTTCTGAATATCTCATATATCTTGAAAGTTAATTGCGGCGGTCCAGTGAGTTTATAGTGCACGGATAGACATTCAAGGTGCTGATTTCACCAATAGTGAAAGCAACGGCGGCGGCTTCAAGACGGTTGAAAGGAGTGCTACTTGTTCCATAGACAAAAAGACCCAGACGAAAATCAGGACCAGCTCCGCTGATATCGAAGGTCACCCAATACACTAACTGGTATTGAACGCTGACACTCACATTGATGTTTTACTAAGGAGTCAAAACGCTCCTCATTGTATTTATATGTTCTACCAGATTATCCATAGCCAGTATGTGTTCTTTTTCGTTTTGGGCTGGATTTATATTTATTGACACAGTTTGAAGGGTTAGTAAGGATAAAATTTGTGATTTAAGGCACTCTACGTCAGTCTCATAAATTTTTTTTTATATTATCCACCTCAATTGAATACAACTTAAGTTCAGATATCAATGCTTGCTTTTCTTTACGTACATTAATATTAGTTTTGGTATTGATCTTATTTTTTATTAATTTTTGTACTTTCCTTATATATTTATTAACTTTTAAATACATCTTCAATTTGGTTTTACTGTAATTAATTCTTACCGTGTTCCTCATATTCCCTGCTGCATTAGCCAAACTCATTATCCGTTCCCTGTAGCTGATCTCTTTCTTTTGTAACACTTGTGTAATCTGTATTCAACTTAACCATATTATCACATTTCAATTGTGTATTTTTGGCAATAATGCTTATTTTTTTTTTCATTATCATCCCTTTCCTTAAGCAATACTTCACACTGCTCCTTGGACGCGTTAATTTCTTGGAGCGCATGCTGGAGTTGGTTCTCCATCTGGCGCGTCTTGGCGTTGGGAGTCTTGGCATTTTACTATTTATTATAAATAATAAAAGAAAACAATGATCGAAAATAGAAGGAGCAGTGTAAGCTAATTTCAAGTTGTTGTTTTTTTTTTATTATTATTTACAAATCTCAAATCAAATTATCGTTAAAATAATTCGAAAAGAAACCCGCAAAGAATGTAATAATCCAAGTAATAGAATAGATCTTTAATTTATAAAAGGAATGATATGAAATAAGAATTAAAATGATTTTAAACAATGTTCGTTACCTGTCACTTTTTGTTCCAAACACCAAAATGTTGTTATAATATTTATGAACCGACTATCTTAAATCTATACATATAATAAAATTAAATCTGTAGAAAAGTCGTGTCTCTAAATCAAATATACTCTTGAAAAAACAAGTCCAGGGGACTAAATAAAGGGCACTGAAGCCAAATTAGTGGTTTTTAGAAATATTTGTGTGTCTGTCTGTCTGTCTGTGTATTTTTTTTATAGGAGAGGGGGCAAACGAGCATGTGACTCACCTGATGGTAAGTGACTACCGCCGCCCATGAACAACTGCAACACCAGGGGAACCAGAGGAATTGCAGATGCGTTGCCGGCCTTTTAAAAAGGTCGTACGGTACGTATCGGTCCGGAAAAATCTATTCCACAAGGAAGTTGTGCGAGAAGAAAACATCTTCTAAATCGCACAGTGGTGGACCGCCAATCATCCAGATGGTGGATGGTATCGGAGTTCTGCCGCGATGTGCGTTCGTGAAATTTGCGGCTGGGATTAATCCGAACAATTTCTCAGAGCACTCCTGTGGTAAATGCGAAAGTTGAGATGCAACATCTTCGCAGCGCCAATGAATCGAGCCGATCGGAAAGGACTCGGTCGTCGAAGATTTGAGCCGCTCTGCGCTGGATGCGGTCAAGTGGAAGGAGCTGGCATTGGGGAGCCCCAGCCCAGAGATGGGAACAGTATTCCATGTGAGGCCGAACCTGCGCCTTGTAAAGTTGCAGGCGTTGTGTATTACCGATTCACGCAAAAACTACTCGACCGATTTCCATTAAATTTTATATTTAGGTAGTTAGTAACCCGGGGCAAATTATAGGCTACTTTTTATCCGATTGCGGAACTTAAAAAAGAAGGTTAAGTATTTTTCTTCCATTAGATGTTAATTTTCTATTATATATGATTACGTTAGTTAATAGGCGGGATGACAGGTGTTTTTTCAAATAAATATCATATTAGTAAATAAAGTTAAAAATTAGTTTTAACCTTTGCATAAAAATTTGAAACTTCACCGACGATATACGTTTCAATTATCAAAACATTGCCATCTATCGTCAAATGAAAAAAGCCTATATTTTGCCTGTAGTAACTAATAAATTAAATAATATAAATAACTTACACTTATATGTTTAAATAATTAGATTTATAAAATTATTTAAAAATCCTAACGCTTAATTTTTTAGTTTTTCATTATTTCATTTTAAAAGTGTTATACTTAAAATTTAAAAACTAATAGTAATAGTGGCATCTAATAATAAAAAAAAATCTAGTGGTATGAAAATTGATATTTTTTTTTGAACTAAAAACATAAATTTTCATACGTCTGATACTATATCTGTATGAAAACTGATTAAATCTGGTCTGCCTGCAATTATTGCCAAATTCTCATTAAATCATTATTTCGTGAAATGGTGTCATTTCATGATATTTTTCACTGTTTGTTGACTATGTCAAGATATAGCTTAGCCAAATCAAGGAATAGAGATCGTTTAACGATAATTCATGATAATATGGTTATATTGTCAAAAATTTCTTCACCGCTAGCGGGGCTGATAGCGTGTTTTCTAACAGAAACAGATTTTTAACAGAACCAATATCACTTTGTCTTTTTTATATAATAAATAAATGTTTGCGGCTTTGGGGTAGCTTTTGAGCCATCCGCACCCCAACCTTCTATAGCTGATATTACTAGATAGTATAGTTTTGACTTTCATAGTTCTAATGTAATATAGCGCCCTCTACTTTCTGCTGAATAAACTAATGATAAGTAACGGATAGATTAAAATTTTAAAATGCTACTGAATACTTATTCGTGCAGCATCAAAAATTGTCACAATTAATAATATCTAGACCGGTGGCCATTATCGGGATGATTTATCACAATTACCACGTTTGGCAAAATGGATAACAACTATGTTTTACACAACACGTGTGTTTTGTGTGCGCAATATCCAGTACTGTGTACACATAAGCATTATTATATATTTTTAAATATATGTTAATTGCAATTTGAAGTGTCGATTTACCACGTTCTCGGCGGTGAAAAAAGAACCTGCAAATCTGAGAAGTTCCCCAGTTAAGGTGATCGCACGTTGGCACTTTTTTTGGCCAAAAGCTCTGTTGCCTGATATGAGGTAGTGGATTCTCTTTCGCAGTAGTCATCTTCTCTATTGAAGTTAGGACATTTTTAATTTCAATAGCCTCGCAAATCATCCTTGGTAGGAATTGGTGTTCTATTGCGAGGATTTGTTGTCTATCAGATCTGATATAATGGTTGGGACGATACTGAACATGTTGACATACTTCAGACTTCCCGGAGCGTCGGTGCTTCACATCAGCAATATGTTCTTTTACGCAAATTTTTATGGAACTTTCTTCTAAAGATGTGTTTTGTACAACCCGCTTAAATAAAAGTTAAAATATAACATGATTTATTAAATTTTGTTGTATTACGTGTATATTATTCATCATTATAGAACTGCATTTATGAAATTTTGAAGTATATTCGAACGTAGAAAAATATCGGAATCTATTTTATGGTGCCAATCAATATTAAATGGGACCACTGATATGATTCAAATATCGCATATAAGACCATGAAATCATCATTATTTTGTTAAAACTAAATTTACTTAAATTATGAATGAATGTAAAGAGTCAATAATAATAATAAATTTTGATTCCAAGACAATCTATCTTTCTTATGGATATATCAAAAGACCCGCCCAGTGTAAAAAATTGTGGATTATAATAATACTTAACAGTCCGGGGCTCGACGGGCTGCATCACTACTGGCTGAAGGGGTTCGTGGTGTGTCACGCTGTGCTCGCCCGACAGTTTCAAGAGGCTCTCGACTAGAAGTCGCTCCCGCTCTTCACTACTGGGATCACTCATTTGGTTTCTAAAGAACCGTAGAGAGCCATGCTGCAGCTAGTAGTATAGTTGTCACGAAGTCGCTCGACGACCACGCCTCACAGAATACCACGT
The DNA here is from genome assembly GCA_029286625.1 of Parnassius orleans. Classification (NCBI taxonomy): domain Eukaryota; kingdom Metazoa; phylum Arthropoda; class Insecta; order Lepidoptera; family Papilionidae; genus Parnassius; species Parnassius orleans. Next base: position 33,646 of record JAGSMP010003331.1, on the reverse strand, counting down.
TAGCAGATTAACACTGCTTTCGATGGTAGTCGAGACCCTTTACTAGCATTCCATCTAGTCCTCACAGTGACAACGCATCTGCATTTGATTGAAGATAGGTAGATGTCTACGCAGACCATACCATCAGGTGGACTGTGTGCGTCACCCATCCTGATACGGACCCCAGCAAATACCGCCCCATCACGTGTCTACCCACGATATACAAGACACTAACATACATTTTGAGCGCGAGAATCACTCGTCACCTGAACTCAAATCAGGTGTGCTTTGGCGCGGTAAATGGACGTCTGACGCTAGGTCAGCTTTCGTTGCAAGTGGTGACCCATATCACGCGAATATCTATCCGACCAAGACGATTAAAATTTGTGTGACGAGACGGTTGCAATTTGTGTGATGCCGTTTTTGCAATGTGTCATATTTTCATACAGTTGCTTTTTATATTTGCAATGTGTGTAGTGGCCTACGCCTCTGCATGCAGTTGCCTTTTGCAATGCGTAGATCTTGCGCAGTTGCTTCCTTCCCATTGGAAAATGTAATGGGATCAGTCTCTTTACATAGTTGCCGTTTTTGCAATATGTGCAATGGTTTGTGAATGCCATGTCACACAGTTGCCGTTTCTTAAGAGAATGTGAGGTGAACTTTGGAAGTCCTAAATTCTATGGTTCGCAATACATTTATCTTCATTTCTTTTAATTTTTAATTTTACAAAGCAGATTATTTATTTGTTACATGCACCTGAAACGTTTTACGTCTGTTTCAATCTTAAATTACTTTGGATACCTATTTTGCGAGACCTGTGTTGGATGTACTTAAGTGCACGCTTGTGCATCTGACGTAGTTGTTTCCATGACTTTTGCTTTGTACATTAAAAATCCAATATGTAAAAGTTTCAGGTACTAATTAACGCTAACGTTGTGCCTATGTCAACAACCACTGTGAGGTATGCAAACTGGTGCCTATGTCTACAATGTTGAAGTGAGGTATGCAAACTGATGCCTATGCCTATAATGTTGAAGTCTGGACAGCTCGCTGGCACTGGTGTGGCGCAGCGGCTAGATGGCCATGTTGCGGCGCGACAGCTAGCTGGCGCGAGTGCAGTGAGACAGCTCGCTGGCGCGAACGCAGCAGAATCGCTCGCTGGAGCGCGTTTAGTTGAGGGGCCTATGTCTTCAGTGTATAGTACGATCTGCGTCGTGTGCGCAGTGTTCCTCGGAAAAAATTGTGTTATCTAAGACGTGCGTTAAACGCTAGTAGGAAGCGTTGTACACTAAAATCTGATTTGGACGATGTTTTCAATTCTGTAAAAGTTGAATAACAATTGGTAAAGATTTGAAAACAAGAGTTTATCGTTTCATGGTCAGAAAGTGCCGAGACGGGAAAATTACATTAAACCAGTAACGTTACTTTAGCCTCACTCGAGGTATGTGCTTGCTCCATGCTTACTTTGAGGGAAGGAGATTTACGTGGTAGAGCCATGCTGCAGCTATATTAATAGTATAGTTGTAGCACGAATTCGCTCGACCTGAAAAGCTCTCACAGAATACCAGTAAAATACAGCTTAATGCTGCTGTGTTTCATTGTGTAGAGAACCGAGATACTGGAAAGAGCATTCTATCTAGCACGGCTGACAACGCATCTGCATTTAAATTCGCAAACGAAGATAGATGTAGATGTCTATGACGCAACCACTTACCATCAGGTGGACTGTGTGCTGTTTGTCTCCTATATATATAGATTATGTTAGCTATTTCGACACAGTCAGAAATAGCTAACGTAGTGCTTCCTTTCTGAAAGAGTAATATTGAGATACGCTAACGTTGTGCCTCTTCTAAAAGTAGAAAGTGACAAGCTAACGTCGCTGTCGCGTCTAACTTAAGTTATGCTAACGTAGTACCTATGACTTAATCGGTTATTATTTTATTATGTTATGCTAACGTCGTGCCTATGATTTATTGAGTTATTATTTTCTTAATTTACCTATGCTAACGTCGCGTCCTGCATGTGATTTAATCAGTTATTTTGTTAAGTTATGCGAACGCAGTGCCTATGACTTAATCAGTTATTTTTAACCGACTTCAAAAAGGAGGAGGTTCTCAATTCGACTTTGTTTTTTATGTGTGTTACCTCAGAACTTTTTTCTTTGAAACTCTTTTTGTTTGAAAGCTGGTGCTTATCACGTGGTCTCATATAAATTTGATCAAGATCTGACCAGTAGTTTATGAGTTATTCTTAATAATGCGTATTTATTAATAATTGACTTTTAACAAAAAGTTTAATTTTAACACTTGTGTTAAGTTATGCAAACGTAGTGCCTATAACTTACTCAGACGATACGTTGTGCTAACGTAGAGCCATTGCCAAGCGCGTCACCTGTAACCTACGTGGTGTCACCGCCGTTGCCGTTGATGGAGACTGATATTTAAAGCTTAAGGGAGCCCGAGGTCGGACTCCTGTCAGGAGAGGCCGTGTTGGGAATGAGGGTAAAAAAATAAAAGGAAATACGAACAAATGAAGGTAGAATGGTAATCTCCCACTTGCTTTAGCAGTAAAAAGTCTCGCACAGGCGACTAAGAGGCATCAGTCTGTAATTCTAAGAATCCCACTGTCGTAACTATGCCCGTTGGGGTATTCTACTAGTGTAGTTGCCTACAAAGGAAGGTCGTGTTGCTGAGAGGCTGCCCTGTGTTACATTGAGATGGGTAGTGATGCTGTTGGTTTGCATGCTTTGGTGTTATCATGTAATTGGGGTCCTGACAGTAAGCAGGGTTTGTTACCGAGTAGTGTTCTTTTATTTAAATACTTTTGAGAATAATTTCTAACATCAGAAGTGGAATAGTTTCTTATATCAGAAGTGGGATAAAAGCCTTTTCTTGTAGCTCTACATTCTAGTTTCTTACAATATATATATTTTACATATTGTTAACATTCCTTGGCCTTTAACATCCCACTACTGTGGGACGTTAGAGGGCAATTAGTCAATTAGTCCGCCGCCGCGCTGCTGTAAACCGTATTGGCAGACTCCATATACCTTGTAATATTTTTATTCCCTAAACGTGCATGTTTCTTCAAGATATTTATCATCATTGACGAATAAGTGATGAATCAGCACTTATAATAATTGCAACTAATAATTTCATTGCTTCATTGGTGCTGGCAGAGATCGGAGCCGGAATGTTCGTTTAATGTGAAATTACCAAGCCTCAACCAAGTTTATTTGGTATTTTTATTATCAACTAGTAAAACTTCATTTCTAAGGTCAGTGAACTGATTTAGCCGATTATTGTCTTATTGAAAGATTTTTGTATTTTCACAGTGGTCCCACGTAAATTTAAGCCATCTGCGCCAAATCGCCAATCTCCTTGTTGACAAGGAGATTGGCGTAGCTAATCCCTAATAACGCTTGAGCGTGATGATATAATAACGGTGGTGGTGATATAATAACGCTTGAGCGTGGCTAATCCTACTAACTAGGGCAGTGAACCATGTACAGCAGTAGACGGAAAAACAAAGAGCAGTAGGACTGTTACAAACTATACTCGCTCAATAATATTATGTTACTACAAAAATATTATTGAAGCGATAATAATTTTGTAGTAACGGCAAACAATAGTAATTATTAACTGATTGATTGAACATTCCCAAAAGCCTCGATTAATTACCTAATAAAGGCAGTATACAAAAGATCGTCTGAGTATTGTTTAACGATAAACAATGAGAAAACTTTTTTACCTAAACATTCTTTTTTGTTCGCGTGTGCGAAGCAACTAGCAAGGACAAAGAAAGACGTTGAATAGTTTTTATTAAGTTCCTTTATTGTTTCTTATAAATTCTTTCTGAAGAAAGATTTGATAAGTTTCTTTGTTTCCATGTCGCCCATGGGATTAACAATGTAATTCGTACAATTTACAATATTTCATATTTTTCATTCATTAATTATTTTCATTGTTGAAGTTCACTGCTGAACATAGGCTTCACATAGATTGCTTTATAATTCTCCGATATTTGCCCGGCTCGTTTACAAACTCAGTTTTTTATTTTCTAGTTGTTATTAGGAATATGCTGCTGCTCATCTCCTGGTTTGTTTCCCTCTGTCCTTTCTTGACGACACCCACAGGACGATATGGGTAGGGACGGTGTACACCGTTATTACGTGGTACACCGTCCCTACTCAGTTTCATATATTTAAAAAGTCAGAATTATTATGTTAATTAAAAGGAGATCCAAAATACGTTTATATTAATATTTCAAAATTAGGTCGATTTCTTGATAAATTTCGAGGGGTTGGGTTGACCAGATTACGTTCACACAGAATAGCTTCTGTTTTTGGAATTTAGTGACTTTATATTATTGTTTATCATTTTATTATTCAATATACACAGCAGAGACATTCATAAGAATAGTTGAAAAAGCATAGAGTAGTATATTATTACTCTTACCACAGGAAAAATAGTTGTATGTCGAAAAATAGTAATAGTTGTCTGTCGTCGCGCCACAAGCGAAACGCATCGAAGTTATCAAAGTTCCGAATGCACTGTGGTATATACTGAAGAGCTCCGAACTACCACACGGAGCGTTGGCCGTTCCCCGGGCTAATCACCTTGCCCGGTGAGAGATCTCCTTTTTCCTTCCACGGCTAAACTGGTGACCAGAGGGTTTGAATTGTTCCAAAACCCTATCTTAGTTAATGCCTACGTAATAACTTAAAAAATTAAAAACCGAAACAAAAAGAGCTGATAATCTTTAAACGATTATCAGCTCTTTTTGTTTCCTTCCAGATTTTCTTGTAACATAGCTAACAACACTTAAGATTAAGACACCTTTCAAACGAAAAAAAACTTAATCAAAATCGGTTCATCCGTCCAGACACAGATACACATTACAAACATATAACACCCATCTGGTCTCGTCGGGGGTTAATAAAAGGAAGCTATATTTTCACAATTTCATACTTAGTTCTACGTTCAGAGGTTTGAGCTGCGCGTCATATCAATATTTTTCATATACAACTTGCACCCTCGTTTTAAAACCGGGTAGGTTTTGAAAAAAATAATAAAATGTTTTTATTATTTTAATTCAAGAGTTTATTCATAAATTTTCAAATTGAAAAAATATATTAATTAATTTTTCTCCACACAAATTTTTGCGTCGCGTTTTTGATGCATGATTAGCATTACATTTATAAAATTTTATTTAAACATAATATAATATGTATATTTTATAACATTACATTTAAGAATTAAGGGTATTACATTGCCCAGAGATCTTGAAGATTTGGTTCCGCAACTAGTATTTGTTATTTCAGCGCCATCTACCTACAGACGACCATACTACATAAAAAGGAACTGAAGATAAGGCATGAATACAGATAAGTCACAGTGTTGTTATTGTTTTTGCCTATTTTATTCGATCTCTGAGAGACCTAATATATTTTCTTCCTTTGAGTCTTGTAGGAGTTCATTACATTAATTCCTATTTATTTCGAAATACCCATATAATGCACCTTACCTGCTTCTTGCTTTAAGAACTTAGTAAAGAAAATAGTAAAGATGCCTATTTTTCATCAGATATCTAAATGAGTACGGGTGCTACAAGGTCTGATGATGACCAGGTAAGTGCTTATTGGTTCTTAGTAACGGAAATAGTTCGGATGACCTAGCTTTCTATGTTTATCTAAACGAGCGCGGTTGCTACTACATGATACATTCTGAAGGTGTTATGATGACCAAGTAAGTGTTTATCGGTTCTCAGTAAGGGAAATAATTAGGATGGCCTAGCTTTCTATGGTTATCTAATCGATCGCGGGTGCTACTACATGATACACTCTGAAGGTCTTATAATGACCAGGTAAGTGCTTATCGGTTCTGAGTAACGGATGTGGTTAGAATGACCTAGCTTTCGATATTTACCTAATTGAGCACAAGGGTTACTACATAATACGCTCCGAAGGCCTGATGATGACATTACAAAAGTAGTTCGGTTTCGTTACGTTTCAATAGAGAATTGCAAATTAGTACACGATTCATTAGGTTTCTTTCAGTGATCTCGTGTGGTACCCAAATATCGAGCTTTTTTGTATAGCCAGACTTTTTCAAATGGGTCAAAACTGTTTTGTGATCAATCCTCAATTCCTCGGCTATGTTGTAACTACTAATATGCCAAACTTGCTCCGCTTTTTCAAAAATCGCATCGAATTTATAAGTATGAGGGCAATCAGAGCGAGCTGCATCTTTGACATCAAATAGGTCAATAAACGTCACAAATATTTTTCGCGGTTTGAGTCGCATTTTTACCTTTTTTGTAATAAAACTTCAGAATGTATCGAATTTCTTCGATAGATTCACTCATTTTGGCGGACAGAAAAACAATTTAAAAATGGCGGGAAAGTGTTTTTTACTTTTTATTTTTCTTTTTCTTAATGTCCTATATGTATTCTTACTAAAACCACCCAGATAGAAACAGTATAACCAAAGAGATTTTTCTTCAATTTTACAAACAAAATACGAAGAAACTTTTTCCCCGACATATTATTATTAGAGATTGGCATAGAGCAAAATACAGGTTTACTAATGTTAGAATCTGCTACGCAACGAAGTCTTTTAAAGATGTAAGTTAATTTGCGTATCCTATTGGAAAGTGTATATACTCGTATATGCGCATGAAATGTTAGGTTAGCATCCAACAAAATACTAAGACATTTAATTGAATTCACTTTTTGCAGAGGTGTGCATGAACATGTTAGGCGATAAGTAAATTCCCAAGAATGAGCAGTAATAACATGGTCTGTGCAGGTTGCATATTTCTTATTATGTTTAGAGAGGGACAAGTAATTTGTTTTATCCACGTTGAGGTTAATAGATTATCGCGAAGCCATTTGGATACCATATTTAAGCCAATCTGAGCGAATTTAAACACATCTTGCCATGAATTAGTAGGAAGTACCTACCAATAATTTCGGAGAGCATGGCCACTCTTCACTTTACATTTATTTTTATAATATTGAGACATAGTCAGGCTTACTCTATGATAAGGTCAAAAAACAAAACTAAATTATAAACTACTTTAAATATAGTATAATTTTACAACCTATATTTCTATTTTTATTTTATGAAATTTGTATATTTATAGATCATACTATTTACAATATGATTAATTCTGCAAAGTAGTACATTTTTAGGATTTTATTTACAGAAATATCGCATGTATTGTCCCTCACAATAGTCGTCGAAACACTGATGTATTGCGTCCCAAGTATCCGTCACAGAACTTTGCAGGGGTGCTTCTCGCGGGGTGCTCGTGTAATTTTAAAAATATCAAATGAAATGAAAAAAAAAATACAATACTAATTGTTAAATGCGTTATTGCGATTTTTTTCTATATAATTCATGCCTAACTGTTAAGCCTCTATTGCGAAAATTTACGATTTATTGTAAAAAAAAGAGCCTATTTACTTCGATTGTTTTCCAAAATTTGGGCATTTTTATCTAAAATTTTAAACAATAAAACATACTTGTGATGACCTTAAGTATGACATATATTTTTATGTGGCACACGCACAAAGGGATTCATAAACAAACTTCTTTAAACCAATGGTGTTTTTGGGATTTCAGTGATGTAATCCCCTTAAATAGTATTGTATTTAAAGAAACGTTATAAATGAAACTAATTTTTACGGATTATATCGTGTTTAATTTTACTTTTACCCCGACGCTCGGGTGCTTTACAGCACCCATGGTCACGGGACTGAGGTGTTTGATGTCCCATAATGTTAGTTAGCTCGGCTGGACTTTTCGTTTTTAATATTAATTCTTTGTCTGATATAACGCAGAAGGAGCTACAGTATCTTGAAGTCTAGCAGTGGTGTACTTGGGTTTGGATTTAATTTATTAATTATAAGATCCCAAGCAGATGGCACCCATCCATCTTCTCTATTGAAATTAGGGATGTTTTACCTAATAACTCTTAAATCATCCTGGTAGGAATCGGTGTTCTTTTGTGAGGATTTGTGGTCTATCAAATCTATTGTACGACGGGACGATCTTGAACATGTCACAAACCGCAGACTTCCCGATGTCGGTGCTTCAAGTCAGCTATATGTTCTTTACGCGGGTTTTATAGATCTTTGTTTGTCCTATGTAAGAGACCACATTCACAATCCAGCTAGCAATTCTGCATTTTGTGAGGATATGACACTACGGATGGTAAAATTGCTAATCTTCTTTATGACTGAAGTGGTTTTAATGGAAGCTCGCTTCAAGATGTAGCCAACCTTGTCTGTGACTCCTCTGACATAGGGTAGCACAGCAGGCACACGCTCAACTGTGGCCAGCTTCACTCGGTCACTATGGCGTTTAGCAGAGGGACAAGAAGCTTGTTGTTCAGCAGTACTTGCTGACGTGCTGAAGCTCGGCGGATGATGTTTTCTGTCACAGATCCCTCGTGCTCTCTGAAACAAAGATTTACCCACGGTAGTTAGTTGTAGATGGATGATGTGCATTCACCATTAAATATCGGTTACGAGTCTTTTTCCTATGATACAGTGTGACCAATAGTGTTATTTAGATTTCGATGACTAAATATTTAGGAAAGCTAAAGAATTGTTTGCCTCTAACTCCATTGTGAATTGTATTTTAGAAAACATCTGGCCGAGTCAGCACGTCGAGCAAGTACTGAAGACAACAAGCTTGTCCCGCGCCTACGTCAAAGTGATCGAGTGAAGCCACAGCCGAGCGTGTGCCTGCTGAACTACCCTATGTCAGAGGAGTCACAGACAAGGTTGGTTTATCTTGAAGCGAGCTTCCATTAAACATACTAAGCCGCCGAAGAAGATTAATAATTTTTACCATCCGTCAATTGTCATATCCTACAGATGCAGGAGTGTACAAGCTGGATTGTGAATGTATCTCTCTTATAGACAAACAAAAGATTTATAAAACCCGCGTAAAGAACATATAGCTGATTCTGAAGTACCGACGTATCGGGAAGTCTGCAGCTAAAAACATGTTCAAGATCGTCCCCGCCATTACATTAGATTTGATAGACCACAAATCCTCGCAAAAGAACACCGATTCCTAACGATGATTCATGAGGCTATTGAAATTAAAAAACATCCTAATTTCAATAGAGAAGATGGATGGGTGCTGCCATCTGCTTGGGATCTTATAATTAATGAAATTAAATCCAAACCCAAGTATACCACTGCTAGACTTCAAGATACTGTAAACTCATTCTGCGTAGATCGAACCAAAAATTTATATTAAAAAACTGAAGGTAGCTGGGCTAGTTATGACATCGGGACGTCAAATACCTCAGTCCCCCCCCGTGACCATGGGTGCTGTAAAGCACCCGAAACGTCGGGAATTAAAAAGTTAAAATTAAATGCGATATAATCCGTAAAAATTAGTTTCATTTAATGTGTAGCCTTCGCGTAAATATAAGAAAACATTATGTGAAACGTAATAAATTAGATTTAAAAACAGGTAAACTATCGCAAGTTATATCGAGGCCAGATATCTTCGAGGGCAGTTCTTTATAGGTGCGTTAGCGTGCCAGTCTCACTAACGGCGAATATTTTCCCAAGTTCGATCGGTATGAAGCTACATGAAATAGGGCGCACGGTTTCCTGGGCAGCCTTGTTGGTACATGAAAGTTAAATATTTTTTTATTTTTAACAATATTAATATTTGCAATTTAATTTGCAATTATTATAATATTAATTTGCAAATATTAATATTTGCAAATTAATATTATAATAATTGCAATTGTTTTATTGCAGGACAATCATAATCAATTATATTGTTACTAAACATTTTATGTAGGAATATCATATCTGATATTTTTCTACGCGACTCCAGTGATGTGACATTATATGGTTCCAGTCCTCTCTCATAGAAATAGTGGGTTTGATTGCAATCCGAGCAGTATGTAAGATGAAGCAGCAGTCTCTCTTGTATTCTTTCAATTCTAGCACTATATATTTTATAGTGAGAACTCAAAATTAGTGCAGTATTCTAGTTTGCTTCTTACCAGTCTATTAAACAGTTTTATCGTAGTAGGAGGCTGCCTGAACTCTTTGGAATTTCTCAACTTAAAACCCAGTATCTTTTTAGCTGCGGTAATTGCATTGTCGATGTGGGTGGTGAATATTAATTCGCTGTCTAGTGTAACGCCTAGGTCACGGATCGCTCGAAACACCGTCAATTTGTCAATGCCGATATAAAATTGACTCTGCACAATTTTTTTTTCCTTGTATAGCTAATAAATTTACATTTCTTGGGATTGAGGAACATTTGGTTGTTGCCACACCATTAGATTAATTGTTTGAAATCTTCTTGCAACAGTTCTATGTTAGAGTTGTTTTTTTTTTATATTTTGAGATTATCCGCAAACGGATAGACCTTCGAGTGCAAAAGATCGAGAACAATGTCGTCTATGAAGGTATTAAATAATACTGGACCTAAATTTAACCCTTGCGGTACTCCGGAATAAGCAATATATGACCGGGAGCAATAACCATCTATCACCATGGTAGAAGGTCTACCATGAAGGTAATTGGTAGTGCTCAACAATTGTGTAAGCTTGACGTCCATTGCATTCCACCTGTCACGTTTGATAATTCTATCATACCGTATTCTGGCAGCGTTAAAAATCTGGGTATCTACTTTGACACAACCTTATGTTGGTCCACCCAAATTCAGGATATCAGTGGTTCTGTTTTTGCTAAGCTCAATGCTTTGAATCGTCTCAGGAAATTTCTTGCGGTCGAGGTAAAGATAACTCTGGTGCAATCTCTTATTTTGCCAATTATTGACTATGCTGATGTATGTTTTCCTGATCTTAATTAGTTTTTCCTTGATAAGCTGGATCATCTCATCAATAACTATATCCGTTTTATTTTTCGTCTTCGTAAGTTTGATCATGTATTTTCATTCCGCACTCAGCTTAAATGGCTTCCAATTCGTCAGCGAAGACACATTAAGATACTTCACACAGTTTTTTTTCTATTTTATTCGATAACCACTATCCACATTATCTGAAACATAAGTTTCAGTTCCTGCGCGACACTCATAACAGACAACTTCTTTCATTGGAGACTCTTGCTCTCTTTATACCCCTTCACCGTTCGAGTTTCATATCTTCATCTTTTGCTGTCCAAGCCACGCGCCTATAGAATGACCTGCCTGAAAATTAAGACAACCTACCTGCAAACAAACATTTAAGAAAAATGTTCGAGATCATTTTCTAAATTGCTTTACAACTGCTAAGTTCCGTCATCATTATAGTTGTAATCTCTGTATATTCGTTTCTTGTATTATATTATATTTTCTTATAATATATAAATTTATATATTTGTGTTTATTGATGTATGTATATATGTATACGTATATATAATATGTATATGTATATGTGTATGTATATTTCTTTGTAACCGCCTTCGTAGTTCTATCACTGCCCTTAGGTTCACTGGCAGAGAATGCTTTTAGCATTAAGTCCGCCTTTTGTTCCTGTACTTAATATGTAAGGTTCAATAAAGTTTAAATAAATAAATAAATAAGTTATGATGAGCACCAGGCCAATAATGTCTTACTACTTCCAAGTTTTCTCGGTTTATTTATAAGTAATGCGTAAATTACTTTGTCAAAGGCCTTAGAAAAGTCTGTATAGCATCCATTTGTAGTCTATTATCAACATTCTCGATTAAATCGGTAACATATTATGGGAATAAATTAGTAATAGTGGATCTAACAAAGAAAAATCCATGCTGCTGCGAGCTTATACCTCTTACTAAGTCTTAGAAGATTGATTCGTAGACTAAGCTCTCAAGGACCTTTGACACAGTAGACAAAATGGAAATAGGTCTATCATTTGGAATACTCGTGGGATTTTCACCTTTATAAATAGATACGATCCGCGCTTCTTTTCACTTTTCAGGGAAAATACCAGAATTCAAGGAGGCGTTAAATATAATGGTCAACGGAGTAGCTAGTAGTTTGGCGCATACCTCTGCATGCAGTGCCTTTGTTGCCGGTGGCAGGTGTTCAACAACGTATATAGAACATTTGTTTCATTACGTACTACTATAGTTTATACTTTTCACACTCCAAAAACAGCCTCTAATAAAAAAAAACACTGTTTTTGTTATCAAAAAAGGAGAAAATTGCAAAGTGGTTCTGTTCCTAGCATGTGCTAACGTACCGGCAGAGGTAATAAAACTGACCAAGTGCGTGTCGGGCCAGGTAGGGTTCCGTAGTTGCCCGTCACAATACGTGGGCTTCCTTGATAATGAGTATAATGAGTTCGCGGTTTAACTGCTATAACGACTGAAAATGGGCCCAAATAGGAAGATCGTAACTGAAGAACTTATTTTCAAATCAGTCTTATAGGGTAAGTAAGTAGTTGACTGCGTCGTTGGTCTAGTGGTTGCAGTAGTGCGACTGCTGATCATGAGGTCCCGGGTTCGAATCCCGAGTCGGGCTTTAGTTGACTGCCTCGTTGGTCAGTGGCTTGTAAGCACTGCTGATCATGAGGTCTCGTCGAATAGTCGAGAAATTATTGAGTTTTCCTTCAAGAAATTCTCAGTAGCTGCCCGAGTCAGAAGCTGGCGGTGTCCACCCCGTGCCTCGAAAGCACGTAAAGCCGTTGGTCCTTGCGCCTCTCTCCGGTGGTGTCGGTTTACGTCATCGGACTATAAAGTGAGGGAATAGAGTGCAAGCTTATACACTTGGGCACTATAATCCTGTCCTGCGCCGATGGCTAGTCTTCGTTGAGACTGGCCGCCGTGACCGAAATTCGGTCTGGAGGACATTATTATCATTATTATTATATTATATATTCTATAACTTTTCAATTTTGATAATATTACCCTATCTATCCCGCAAATGAAAAAGTAAAGCTAATAATAGTAATGCATATAAGTCGTTTTCTTCATAAAATGTTTATTTTTAGCAGTTTATAATAACATTACAAAGTTATTAATACAGCTAGTTTTAGGTCATTTTCTATAGAGTTGTAACGAAATTTTTACTAATCAAGTGCATTTTGTAAGTTGGTCGACTATTTCTCGTTAACTTCTTAATTCTACTTAGTTGTGATAGTTTTAATTTTAATATCATTATATATACTAATATTGTTTATACTTTTCACATTTCCAAAACCATCGGTTTAGTTGGGGGGGACACATGAATCTAATGAAAAATAAAAAATTATGAAAAATACCACCTTAAAGCTAAATATTTCGCAAACGAACCCCTTAACCGAAAAAATGTTTTTACACACCCCCCATATTTTTGAAAGACCAATACAACGACTCCCCACACTATGGAATAGATGAGTGAAAAAAAATCATCTATATGGGAGGTACCCAAAATAAAAATGTTTTTCAAGATTTTATTTCACAACTTTGTAGGCGTAATTGATATCTATAACTATGCCAAATAACAGCTTTGTAGTACCTAGGGTCTGTGAGTAAAATCGCGGACGGATGGACATGGCGAAACTATAAAGGTTCCTTTTGTTTAACTACGGAACCCTAAAAGGGTAAAAAAGGCGTTCTTATCACTCCAGAAACGATTTCTGCCACACACCCTTAATACATAGAAATGTTGTAGACAGCAAATGGTGAAAAGGGAGATGTACATATATTATACAATTAAGTAAGTATAAAAAACACAAGATGACATGACAGTTGAGTATAAGTATGATAGATACAAGAAAGGACGGGAAGTGTGGTGGGAAATATTAGAGTTCAAAGTAATAAGCTTTGAGTAGATTTTTGAAGGAAAGAGAGACTAAGCACGTCGAATATGTAAAGATTATTAGATATTTTATAAAAAAATATCACTGACATGATGTATGTTATTACTCTAAGGATATAGTCGTGTGTACTGTATAGGTAAAGACTAAGAGTAAGTCATACATATTTAAGTATGTAATTTACTCTAAGGGCAAATATAAAAATCTACTGTGTAAGTGATGTTATTACGCGTTTTGCGGTTTTACTTATTTTATTTTCGAAATAAGTCAATAATTAAGAATAGTCCAATATTAGTAAGAATAGTCCAATATTAATAAGGTCTTATTATCATCATTTTTCACCATTACAGCCCATCACGATTCCACTTATGAACATAGGCCTCCCCCAAGTTTTACTTAACGCGGGTGTATTCAGAGAATCAGCCATTTAATTTAAATAATCTTTTAAAAATATATGATAATTATTTATTTAAAAGAAAAACGCTAAACAAAGAGATTTTCTCCTGTTTTGCGCATACGTAAGTAATATCGGCAAATTATAGTATAATTTACGATCACGCTTTATTTGAAATTATGAGGAAGGTTCTTTCTTTATTAGGCCTATCTTCTGCCGTGAATATACTGAAACTTTAAATATATTATACTGGAAATGGTAATGTTAAAACATAGTCTGAAATATTTTAACACCAAATACTTAATTTTAAAAGGGGGCCAAGTTCGGTACAAACGACGTTCGGAGTTGTCAGTTTCGCCGATAAAAGAGTTGAGATCTGAACGGACGCCAGGATAATTCATGTTTTTGGTGGGATACCATTTATTTTTGGAAAGTGTTATCTTTTAATTGTATGAATAAATACAATTTAACGTTAGTCCCACGTTTACAGTTCATTGTTTTATATTTCTAATTAAAGCTATAAGAATTAAATATCGACACAAAATATCGATAATTTGTAGTTTTCATATTTCTTTTGTCGCCTAAAGATTTAATGATGCCAAATTTCAAGTTTCTAAGTAACCTAGAAACCTAGAGAACATATATTATATTAAAAAGTAAAACCTAATTAATATACAATAATAATAAAATAAACACACAACAGAAATAAATACTAATATTTATTATTATTAATAAGTTTTCTTCAACCGCGCACAGAAATTACACGCACTAATTTTTTTGTATAAACTTTTTTAGATTCGTCTACTTTATTTTATTTGCACCAACTTTTGAACAAGTCGGCGCCATGTGATACCAACTATGCTCTTAAAATAATAAAACAGGGATTTCTTACTTTAATATTTGAATAAAACATCAAAGAAATTTTGTGTTTTTAGAATAATTTATGAGAGGATTTCATGATATTTCCAATTTCTCTTAAATGTTTTAGAATAACCAGAGCAAACCTAGATTTAAAAGCTTTTATTAGTGTATAAAATACATTTTTTATACCAGAATATTTTAAATTATAACTGCATTATAAAAAAAATGGAAATTTGCACAATTAAGAATAATATTACGAACATCTTCTTCCATCAGCCATTTCTAAGTGACTACTAAATATTATAACAATTTAATAACTCATGACATTCAATTCTTAACAAAATTTTGTATGATCGCCACTCCAACTCTATATCTTGAGCCTCGGAGGTGATAACGCATTTGTAACCTTCTGTGTTTGAAGTTGTTTGAAGGTGTCCGTGGGCTTCAGTAGCCACTTACCATCAGGTAGACTCTAATTTCATTTGTCAGTCCAAACTGTCAATTTTCAATAAAAAAGAAAAGCTTGTAATTAACTTGTTATTGCACTACAATATTATTTTTTATGTAAAACCTGAAAAAAAATCTGTCTAATGGAACTCTGATGTCAAGGCTGAATTCAAATGAGCTGTTTATATTTTGCATCAGACTTAGAGCACTACGTACTACGCACTAATGAGGAGAGAAGAGCTTCACGGGCTCGAGTTGTGCATTCATGCCTAAGAATAAAAATTAAACGGATGAGGGCAGTTCTGACTAAAGTGAAAATATTTCTGACATCTTTAGGGCTTTTATATTCTAATTAAAATCGTGTACACTTTTTAAACACTTTGGTGCATATTACAAAAATTTTAAGTTTTCTTTTTTTTGTCTAAGTCATAAGGCCTGTGTTGGGACCTGTATAAATATGGCAGCGTTACTTTTAGTTTCTTCTCTATTAGGCAGTTATTTTTCAGTGATAAACGGGAGTTGTAGAAAAGATTTACCGTGGTCGCCTCGCTTGACAAGCATGTAACAGTAACAGATCTTTCCCCAACTTTACGATACCTTAATGTCGACTGGTGACCGATATTTGACTTCTCGCATATGCGAAACGGAAGCTGGACTTCCTATCGTTGTCTTATACTACATCTGCAAGGCCAAAACGTATTAATAGATTTTCTGACCAAATTTCATTTACACTTACGTGTTTGATTAAAATAATATGTTTCTAAATAAGTTTTCCTTAACCTGCCTAAGGATATCTAGATCATACTTTTCTGTGCCAAATGACGTCCCCGTTGTATTCCTTTGGTTAACCATTGAGTACAATGAAAGTTCTAGGGCTCTCCGAGCTGTCATGTCGTAGTCATTTGAAGTATTCCTAACACTCCCAAGTAATTTAAAAAATTGGAAACCATTAGTGATACAGGACGCCCCTTTTTTTTAAATCAGCGCAAAATATTTATGAAGTTTTAAATTATTTATGAAAAGTTTCCTCCAATTATAGCCTTAAAGGAAAAGATGAAATTACATGTAAATTATTAAGCAGGACATAATTTCACCTGCGTAGCGACTCCCTGAATATTTAATCCTGGCATAAAAATGACTTAGAAAGAGCGATATTTAGTAAAATGTCGGTAATTGAAATATAAAATTATGTATATTTTTTTAATATACCACTTTTGTCATATTCTTACACTCATCTTTAAAAAAAAACTGATTCTGAGCTATGTTCAAAACTGCAAGTCTTTAGCTCATCGGGAAGTTAGTTTAAAATCTATTACTAAATTTGACCCGAACAGACATACACGAAAGTGGGTTAGTAAAAAAGGGCAAAATAATAAAAAAATAATAAAATACATTTAGATCATTCTTTGTATCTATGAAATTACCGTTTCATATGGGCAAATTGATATTATTTTTTTACAAAAATTTCTTTAATTAATCAAAATATTTACCTAAGTCATGATCTTGCCATGTTATGGGCAGTATGTCGATGTCCTTGCTATAGAAGTATGCTGGTCTGAAAAATATGGTGGATGAGGTAGGTCTCTAGCTTTAGCTTTGATAATTTTACCAACGTCTGTAATTGTGTAATATGTTGCGGAGCGTTGTTATGAATGAGGAATGGTGAAGAACAGTTCACGTATCTGAGTTGTTCGAAAGCCAGCTTCACCACCATCAATTGCAATTCTTGACAATAATGGTCAGCAATAATTGCGGCACCAGCTAGCAAGAAGCTATACTGAATAACACCAACAGTAGACCACAAAACCGTCACCATGAGCTTCTTCTGGCTAACCTATCATTGCACTGTTTAGCTTGAGCACCTGGACTAAATACTCCTCAGTGTAGATTTACCTCAAAATTTCCTACTTTCTATGCCGATTCAGCTATACCATGCAAGATTGAACGCGGGCCTCTCGCTATGCGTTACTCAGTTCGTGAGGTACATTTTACCGATTTGCTAATGATTAAACATTGTTTTGGCACTTACATCAAAAGCGGACGTCAATTCAGCCGTAGTTTGAGACGGATCCGATTCCATTCAGTTCTCCATGACCAAGTTTATTTACCTCGTCTTGAAGAACTGAATGGAATCGATCAAAATTTCCCGAATGAAAGTGATTGAATCAAATACACACCGTTTGTTGGAATAGAATAGAATACAAAAGATTTTAATTCAATATAGATAACAAGAATACTTATTGAAAGCTTTACCAATGGTTATTAGTGCTATGACCGTACACGCCTTTGATATTGAGTGCCGTTGGAGACGCACTTAACAATTTCCTACGTCGGAGCTCGTATTCAAAAATATATGAGTTCTCTTAGTTTATGGTTATATAAACAGCGATATCATGTAAAAATACGAGTATAACTCAAAGAAACAAATGAATAACTAATTTTAAAAATTGAATAATGCATGCTGTAAATATAAAATTAATTTGAATTCAGAATTCCAAGTAAACTATAGCTATTATAGTTCAAAGTGGCCAGTTCAAAAAAAATGGCAATTTCGTAGGTAAAGAGCTAATAAGACAGGTTTTGAAAAATTTAAGTAACTAAAATCAGTAACGCGCTTCACGGTTCCAAGCCATTTAAATAACAATCGTCAAATTATGGCGATACAAAACATTAAACACTTTTTTATTTTATACTTAAAAAATAACAAATAAAATAATAATAAAAATAATAGTTTACAATTTAACGTCTTAGTAACTCAATTTTGTCCCGCAGGTGTCGTAATAGGCGACAGAGGTATGAAACAGGAGCTGGGCAGCAGCATCTTCTTGATAACAACTCAAAATAATAAAAACTAAGGTTGCTAACCCGCCTGCCAACCGTGGCAACTATGGCATTTTTTCGGCATTGGATAGGATGTAATAAATAAGTAAATAAAAAAAATGTTTCATTTAAAATATGAAAACAAAGTATTTCGATTTTTAGATATTATAATTAATCTACACATAGGGTTAACAAAAACGAAATATCGAGTTTATAACTCTTTTTTAATGTTAATTCTTTAAAAAAATCCAGTAACATAATGCCTCGAGGAATTGTTTCAACGTAGCATTACTGAGTCGTAAAATCCCTTCGAGAGGCCTTTATATCTTATTGTTTAAGTATCAACTTAATTGTAAAAGAAAAGCTTCATAAAAATCTTTTAAATAAAGAATTAAACCCTTGCTTACTTTCTATTAATGGTTCCACAATAAGGTTAAAAAAATATACTATTTGTGAGTATTATATTTTTTGATTACGAGCACGCATCAGTGTCAAAAAAAACATTAAGAAGCTTGTGTTAATACATATTTATTTTTAAAATTAAATAAATTATTATGATGAATACTTATTTATTTATACTTTATTAAACCTTATAAAACAAAATAGGATCAAAAGGCGGACTTAATGCTAAAAGCATTTAATATAATCTGCCATTTAACTTTAGGGCAGTGATAACACTACAAGGGCGGTTACAGAGAACATAAAAAATAATATTATAAAAACATAAAAAACCAAGTAATTATTTACTATTATTTTCTAGAATGCGAACAAACCTGCAATGATGTAAAGCCTACAAAGCCGCCATTGTATGTGCTGAGCACGTGGTAGTGCTACTAAGTACAAAAAGTTAAAAAAACCCTGCCCTGTAGGAAACCTGCTAGTTCTTGTCAAGTGTTAGTTCTCAAAAGTGAAAATGCATTTGTAGCCAGTTCTTGATTTAAAGTTTAAGGTTAAGAATATCCACTACCCCACATCTTCCCGTGGGTGTCGTAAGAGGCGACAGTGGGAAACAGGCAGGAGATGGGCAGCAGCATCTTCCTGATAACAGCAATATCACAATAAAATAACTGCGGTTGCCAACCCGCCCACCAAGCGTAGCAACTATGGTAATACTTTAACTTTATTCATTGGGGGGTACCCCCAATGAATAAAGTTACGAAGAGAGGGCCCCAAGTCCCAGGCAGCCCCGTGGCGACCATGGTAACGGCGTGGCAGGGGGTGCTAATAATCTCCGGTGGAGGTTCGGTTGCCACCTACGACGACTCAACCTGGCAACTTATAACGCACGCACCCTGAGGACTGACTAGAAGATCCAGAAGCTGGAAGAAGAGATAGACAAGTTGCTTATAGGATTATCCGAGGTCCGAAGAGAGGGGGAGGACACGGTATTCCTCGAATCCGGCAACATGTTCTATCACCGGGAGGGCGACCATCTGTCCCAAGGAGGTGTCGGATTTATCGTCCACAAGTCTCTCGTCAACAACGTTGTAAAGATTGGGAGTTTGTCGACGAGGGTTGCGTACCTTATACTCAGAATCAGCAAACGGTATTTGCTGAAGGTCATACAGGTTTACGCACCAACCTCGGCACACCCCGATGAGGAGGTAGAGGAAATGTATGAGGATATTTCTAGAGCCATGTATTCCTCCAAAACCCACTATACGGTGTTAATGGGAGACTTCAACGCAAAACTAGGCACAAGAGAGAACGGTGAGGTGAAAGTAGGGAAATTCGGAATAGGGCAACGGAACCCAAGGGGCCACTAGCGGGCTGACTTCATGGAAAAAGAGGGACTCTTTATGATGAACTCTTTCTTCCAGAAGCGGCCCCACAGGAAGTGGACCTGGTCGAGACCCAACGGTTCCACAAAAACTAAGATTGACTTCATTATGACGACCAGACGACAACTGTTCAGTGATGTCTCAGTGATCGCGAGGGTGAAAACCGGCAGTATTACGAATGGTTAGAGGCACAATGAACCTAAACGTTAAGTTGGAGAGGTCTCGTCTAATGAAGTCAACGCTCCGTCCCCTCGTGCTCTAGTCCAAAGTACCGAAACCTTTCAGCTCGAGTTACAAAATCGTTCGGAACTAAGTTCTGCAAGACCCGCCGCAAAAGAATACAAAACTTTCCGATCACACTTAATCTCATGGCTGTTGACGGAAAATGAAGCTGCAGTCTTCATCAGATTTGACAGCATACATGCAACTGAACAGACAGATTCCAAATGCATGCGGCGGGACTTACGCAACTTCAATATAGCTTGTATTGAAGAAGCGATCGAGCGGAACCGTTTGTTAGGAAACAGATTGTGGCAAAGTCTGCAGATCTGTTTATGAAAGAGCCAACTGTCAAAGCTGAAGATCGAGTGTGGCAGCATCGTTTCCGGGACACCTGAGATTTTGAGAGATTGAGAGGTTCTATGGGCAGCTGTAGACGTCATCGTTGGAGCCACACGCAAGTGTGAGTAACGATCCAAGAGCGAGTCTTATCCGACATTATTCCGAAGATATCCCGGACGTTAGGCTGAGCGAGATTGTAATGGCTCCAGCACCTTAAAACGGCAGACCCAGGTGATGGATTTCAGCAGAGCCTGAAAGCGGGTGGAAAACCGGTATGAAGTCCTTCAGTAGCTTTAATTCTGTCCTCCATGGTGGCACTACCCAGAGGCGTGGAGCAGAAGTGCGGTGGTCTTGTTCTTCAAGAAAAGCGATAATGCTCTTTTGAAGAACTACAGACCGATTTCCTTCTGATCCGCGTCTACGCGCTGTTTTCGAGAGTCAATACGAATCGTCTCGCACGCAGATTCGATGACTTCCAGCCTCCCGAACAAGCCGGTTTCCGAAAAGGCTTTAGTACCATAGACCACATACACACCCTTCGGCAAATTGTGCAGAAGACCGAAGAGTACAATCTGCCACTTTGCCTTGCGTATGTGGACTGTGAGAAAGCCTTTGATTCCATCGAAATTTGGGCGGTGCTGCAGTCCCTTCAGCGGTGCCAAGTGGACTGTCGGTATATCGAAGTGCTGACGTGTTTGTACAGTAGGGCTACGATTGCTATCCGAGTACAGAACCAGAGTACGAAACCTATCCAACTGAAGAGAGGTGTAAGACAGGATGACGTAGTATCCCCGAAATTATTCACCGCTGCATTGGAAGACGTTTTCAAGCAATTGGACTGGAAAGTATACGGTATTAAAATCAACGGCGAGGACATCACTCACCTTCAATTTGCCTACGATATAGTCCTTATAGCAGAATCGCTGGAGGACCTAAGCACTATGCTCAATGACCTCAATAGAGACTCCCAACGGATAGGTCTTAAGATGAACATGGACAAAACAAAGATTATGTTTAATGTCCATATCACACCTACGTCGGTAGTTGTTGGAAGCACTAAGCTCGAAGTTGTTGACGAGTAGGTTTACCTGGGACAAATAGTCCGACTAGGTAAGTCCAACTTCGACTGTGAGGTAAATCGACGGATTCAACTCGGTTGGGCAGCGTTCGGGAAATTATGGCACATCTTCTCGTCAGGTATACCTAAAAACTTGAAAACGAGACTGTACAATCAGTGCGTGTTGCCAGTGATGACCTATGAAACTGAGACGTGGTCCTTCACTGCTGGCCGGATGAGGTAGCTCAAGGTCGCTCAGCGAGCTATGGAGAGGGCTATGCTCGGAGTTTCTCTACGTGATAAACTTAGAAATGAGGATATCCGCAGTAGAACCAGAGTGACCGACATAGCCCAACGGATTAGTAAGTTGAAGTGGCAATGGGCCGGCCATATAGCTCGAAGAACCGACAACCGATGGGAAAAAAGGTACTCGAGTGGCGGCCTCGTACTGGCGGACGAAGTGTAGGGTGTCCCCCCACTAGATGGAGTGACGACCTGGTAAGACATGCAGGAAGTCGATGGATGCAGGTAGCTCAGGACCGTGTTTTGTGGCATTCCTTGAGGGAGGCCTATGTTCAGCAGTGGACTTGTGAAGGGCTGTAATGTTGATGATGATGCATATACCCAGTAGTATTATAAGTCAGAAATAATAATAATAATAAAATTCTTTATTTTCTCCGCAATCTAAAAAGTAATATAATAATGAACTGGGGTTTACACCAAGGAACAAAAATATTTAGATTGTGAGAGACTGGCGTTTGAGCTAGACTGCGAGCCTGTGTTTCAAAGCACCAGCACTCTCCTCATAGGATGGAGGTCATATTAGTACAGATAATGATTAAACTAGTAACCAAAAAAACGAGAGAAAAAAAAGTGTGTGTGTGTGTGTGTGTGTGTGTGTGTGTGTGTGTGTGTGTGTGTGTGTGTGTGTGTGTGTGTGTGTGTGTGTGTGTGTGTGTGTGTGTGTGTGTGTGTGTGTGTGTGTGTGTGTGTGTGTGTGTCAGAGTGGTTGTAGGCGTTAATATATTAGTATATTACCTACCTGATAGGATGAAGGAGAGATTCAGTCTCCCCATAGTTCATAGCCTGCAATTAATTAGAGACTAGATTTGCAGGACAACTTTATAAGAGGAAAGATGTTGAGCTCACGATGTAGTTTATTGTAGAGGAAGGGGCCCAAGAAACAGAAAAAGCGTTGTGAAGTTAAGGTTTTGAACGGGGTTGAACGTACTACAAGGTGATTTCGCTGGGAAGATAGTAAAGAGGGATCATACATACAACTACTATGTTGTTTGAAGAAAGACTCAGGTTGTATATATGGCATATAACAGGAACAAATAAATCCTTTCCGCATTTAAGGATAGATGAGAAAATATTATCCCACCCGACCGCACAGTGATGAGATGAGGGAGTCAACTTCAGATGGAGTGGTATTAAGGAGGACAAAGGTCTGATTTTAGCGAGGTATTGGGAATTTTTGGGGGGAGGGAGTGGAGACAAGAAGTATATCCTCAGCGAGAGATTTACCAATATTCGCAAAAAAAGCATTTGTACTATCAAGCGATTGGGAGGTGATGGACATAAAAGTGAGGAGGTCGTTGGAGTCGGACCGCTGTTTGTTCATGTTCGTAACATCTCTGATAGCGCCTTATTTATCCGCTCTCTATCATATGCTATTTTAATTTTCCTAAGAAGGGAATTGCAGAAGTTACAGTAGTGATAGTAAGTTTTTCGAAGTATGTCATTTTGAGGGTCTTTTCTAAGTTTCTCGTGCATGCCGTCTCTATTTCGGATACATCTTAATAACCCAGGAGTCATCCAGGGTTTGAGAATTTCAGTGTCAGTGTTTCACTACAATCCCACTTACTATCATAACATATATTTTTTTGTAATTGTAAAAATAAATTGTACAATCGTTTGTCATTATATTATTATACTAGCTTCTGCCCGCGACTTCGTACGCGGATTCTGTTGCTTATGCCAGCGACAACGGGGTCGTCAAAATCGAAGATCTGAAACGTCTGATGTTGAATTCTAAGAGCCCGGGGACGGGAAAACAACGTGATTCGCGAGACGATTCGAGACGTTCTAGATCTTTCATTTTTGTAAGTCAACAGGAAATGCCCATCAGACTAAACAACTTTTGCTAAGACGTCATTCCTATATATGTTATATATAGGAATGACGTCTTAGCATTTCGCTGGGCTTTGGATGGAGTGTAACTCCTTGTATGTTATTAAGTTAATATATTGGTAATATTGTTTAGATCACGTTCACATGAGGCTTAAGTACTTATAGAACAAAAATACTTCAGCGCAAAGCTTCCGGGTAAACTATGTTGAAAGTTGACCCATCCGGCATGTGAACATAAAGATTTCTAGAACTGCTAACCCGGGAAAGAGCGACGTACAACTGACCATGCAAATAACAACTGACACCGAGATCTACTCCAGCAACACGAAAAGTCTGCCCTTGAGCCTTATTAATTGTCATTGCATAACACAATGATACTGGGAATTGCGTTCTTTTAAATTGGAATGGAAAATAATTTGGTATTATGGGAATTCTGGGAATAAAGACGGTTTCTCCTGCACCGCAACCTGTTAAAATTTGAGTCTCGATTATATTTTGTTGCAACTGGGTCACTTTTAACCGAGTTCCATTGCAAAGTTGTGGTGGTCTTAAATTTCGGAGCAGAATAATCGGAATGCCAATTTTTAAACAAATTTCATGAGAAGGAAGTCCGGGCATATTTAAAGAATTTAAAAATTCTATCGGGTAATTAGTGGCTTCTTGTTCATCGACCATTCTATTTATTGAACTATAAACTTTGCTTTCCCTCTGTATATTCGACAGTATTTTGTTATTAATCTCAGATGCCTGGTCATTGCGAGGAGTTAAAATGGATCTTTCGCATAGCCAAAAATTGTCCCTATTTAATATAATTGTTATGTCACCGTAAACCGACGATAAAAGATGTGGTTGGGATTGCACTATACAACATAACTCAGGCGTCAAAATAAGTTTTCCTTGGTGTAGTTGTGGATAGGTACCTTCCCCAATTTTTAATAATTTATCAGAAAATTGACGATCATCCGGGTTATCTCCAGTTCTCACTCGCATGTTTATAGTCAAATGTACCGATTGTATATGACGCCACAAATAAGAGCTTTTTAGGCAAGCCCTAACCTCATCAGCTCGGGTTCCCCGTGGTATTACCGGTAAGGTTTGTCGGAAATCACCACAAAATAAAACCGTGATACCGCCCATTTGTCGATCATTTTGTCTGATATCCCTTAAAGTTCTGTCTACCGCTTCTACTCCTTTTCGGTGGGCCATCGTGCATTCATCCCATATGATTAAATTACACTCACGTAATACCTTAGCTTTGTCGCTATTTCTTGAAATACTACAGGTTGGACTTTCCGTGTGATCTAAATCAATTGGTATTTTAAACATAGTGTGAGCAGTTTTACCTCCTGGTAGCAATGTTGCAGCTATACCTGATGAAGCCACGGCAAGAGCAATTTTACGCTGATTTCGAACATAAGCTAATATTAATTTAGTCAAAAATGTTTTCCCAGTTCCTCCAGGTGCATCTAAAAACCATATTGTTCCCAAATTATTCTGAACACTCTCGCACACGCGATCATAGACTGAACGTTGTTCTGCAGACATCATTGGGACACCGTTTTCTAATGTTGCTAAAAAAAAAGTTTAATTTATAATTAAGCTAATACTAAGAAATATTTAAACACTACCAAAATAACAAATACCTATTTTATAAAATAACAACCAAAGAATGATTTTTTATATTTACGCGAACACTACACATTGAATAAAACTATTTTTTACGGATTTTATCGCGTTTAATTTTACTAATTTTGATTCCCGACGTTTCGGGTGCTTTACAGCACCCATGGTCACGGGGGGGACTGAGGTGTTTGACGTCCTAATGTCATAGTTAGCCCGGCTACCTTCAGTTTTTTGAATATTAATTTTTGGTCCGATCTACGCAGAATGAGCTTACAGTATCTTGAAGTCTTGCAGTGGTATGCTTGGGTTTGGATTTAATTTTGTTAATTATAGGATCCCAAGCAGATGGCAGCACCCATCCATCTTCTCTATTGAAATTAGGATGTTTTTTAATTTCAATAGCCTCGCGTATCATCCTTGGTAGGAATCGGTGTTCTTTTACGAGGATTTGTGGTCTATCAAATCTGATGTAATGGCGGGACGATCTTGAACATGTTCACAAACTGCAGACTTCCTGATACGTCGGTGCTTCAAGTCAGCTATATGTTCTTTTACGCGGGTTTTTATAGATCTTTTTGTTTGTCCTATGTAAGAGAGACCACATTCACAATCAAGCTTGTACACTCCTGCATCTTGTAGAGGGATATTACACTTGACGGATGGTAAAAATTGACTAATCTTCTTCGGCGGCTTGAAGTATGTTTTAATAGAAGCTCGCTTCAAAATGTAGCCAACCTTGTCTGTGACTCCTCTGACATAGGTTAGTACAGCAGGCACACGCTCGACTGTGGCCGGCTTCACACGGTCACTGTCACGTAGGCGCGGGACCCGAAGTTTGTTGTTTTGCAATACTTGCTCGACGTGCTGAAGCTCGGCGGCCAGATGTTTTCTGTCACAGATCCCTCGTTCTCTCTGAAACAAAGATTTTCCCACGGTGCGATTCACCATTTAAATATCGGTTGGTATGGGTCTTTTTCCTATACACAGTGTGACCAATAGTGTTATCAGGATTTCGGATGACTAAAACATCTAGGAAAGCTAAAGAATTGTTTGCCTCTAACTCCATTGTGAATTGTATTTTAGAATTTATGGAATTAAGGTGGTTTAAAAATACAGTTACTTTGTCAGATGGTAAAATTGTGAAAGTGTCGTCCACGTAACGCTTGTAGAATCTTGGATATACATGAGCAATAAGAAGGGCTTTCTCCTCAAAGTCCTCCATGAATATGTCGGCGACTATGGGAGATACGGCTGAACCCATTGCTACGCCATCTACTTGCTTGTAGAACTCCTCCTTCCACAATAGATAGCCAGATGTAAGGCAGTGTTTTAATAGTAATGCATATTCTGTAGGCATGTTGTATTCTTCTAGCTTCCTGGTTACAATTGAGATGCAGTCTTCAATAGGTAAGCATGTAAATAGTGACTGAACATCAAAACTGACCATAGTTTCATTGTCAGTGAGATGTAGGTCTTTTATCTCACTAACAAAATGGTACGAATCCTTTGTGTGTGCTCTGGTTTGTCCTCTCAGCGGTGACAGAACTTTTGCCAAGTGTTGAGCCAATTTATAAGTTGGTGAGTCGATCTGGCTCACTATAGGACGTAGTGGAGCGTTTGGTTTGTGTATTTTTTTTGGTAACCCATACAACCTCGGTGGTTTGTTACATGGTGGTATTATCAAATTCACGTCGAGATCTAATTTTTTGGAGTAATTCTTTAACAGATCGCTTGTTGTTTTAAGCACATTGGTTGTAGGGTCTGTTTTGACCTTTTTGTACGTACTTTCGTCCGATAAAAGTTGTTGTATTTTAGAATTATAATATGACGCAGCCGGCTGCGTGGTGATGTGGGACTCACTGTGACTAACCTAACAACCTAAGTGCTTACCTACTAAACACCACCTTGGGAACGGCTTTGGCCATAGTGGCCTTTCTGCCGAATCGGACGCGACCCTCTTTAGGGAAAGAGGGCGCAGGCGGCGGAAGGCCGCTGAGAGAAGAGCCTACTAAGGCATTTTAAACATTGGAAGAAGGCTTGGCCTGAGCCGCCAAGAGGCAGTCCAGGTCGGCCGAAAGCTGGTTGGGGGGGTCCGAGAGGGAGTTTCTCGGTCTGCGGACTCGATAGCGAGAGGGAAGTGGGGCTGCATAGGAAGCTGCCTCATGAATGAAATGATTAGGGTGAGACTCTGAGGCTTTGAAGAAGTTCTCAGAGAGTGTTTTTAGAAATTGCTGGACTGTGGGGAGCTCTAAGTCTCGATGGAGGTCGGCGTTACGGACGTACCAGAGTGCGTTCGTAGCCCGACGACAAAAAAGGTTTTGAACAACTTGAAGTTTGTTCAGGGTTTTGGGCTTAGCGTGAGCAAAGATGGGGACCGCGTAAGATATTACGGGTCGTATACAGACCTTATAAAGGGTCCGTTTGTTACGGAGGGACATTTTACTGTGTCGGCCCAACATACTGTTGAGACTACCCAAGTAAAATCGCGCGTTTCGAGTTACTCTCTTAACATGAGGCTCGAAAGTGAGCCTCGTGTCAAGGGTGACACCTAAGTATTTAGCGGACGTGTGCCAGGGGACAGGGGAGCTCGCACTCGGACCCCCCGCCTTTTTATACCTCCCGCCGCGAGCGACCGTTACACAAAAATAATCCTTATAGCATGATTCAGTATTCACGCGCGATGGCTTATTAGCGTATTTCATGTATAACTTTGGTGTTTCTATACCGATTTCTATGATTCTTTTTTATTGAATAGATAATAATGTTAACTTTTTTTAATTAGGGATGAGTGAGAGTGTTATAAACGTAAGAGTAGACAAATATAATCAGAAAGCTCCGAACTGCTAAGCTATCGGGAGTTACACGTGTTATTGTGAGTGAACCATAAAAGATAGACATATGCTGTCGTGGGATATTTTTTATATAATTTTAAGGAGAACATTTCCGTTATACATGATTTCTGTGTAGCTTTAACCATTAAGGCTGCACACGCGACGGAAGCTTAAAAAATGGAGTAATTTCTCCCGTTTCCCCAACATTTACCTTCACTGCTCTGCTCCTATTGATTGTAGCGTGATGAAAAGTATACTATAACCTGCCCAGAAGTATGAAAAATGATTGTACCAAGTTTCGTTAAAATCCGTTGAGTAGTTTTTGTTTCTATAACGAACATACAGACAGACAGACAAAAATTTTACTGTTTGCATTTTTGGCATCAGTATCGATCACTAATCACCCCCTGATAGTTATTTTGGAAATATATTTCATGTACAGAATTGACCTCTCTACAGATTTATTATAAGTATAGATAGATATGAAACTTTGTTACTAGGTTACAAAATTTTACTCCTTTCGTTTTCGTTCACTGGGCAAAACGCAGGTGTTACATGGGGAATGATATATTACAAGATATATTTTATCATATACATCTAACTTTCGTTCTTTTTGCTGATTAGGAAAACTTCCATTTTGTCTTTCATTTCTACAAATTCTCACAAATTGTATCACCATACTACATATAAAATAACGTGACAGCCTATATTATACGTCCTCTCATTTCTAAGTAATTATTAATATCGATTATGTTTCTAAGTAATTATTAGTATCGATTATATTATATCTACAAAACTAACATAAAATAATAGTCGATTATTTATCACATGTAATATACTATTTTTTAAATCAAATTATTGTAACCAACGATTTGACAGTCACCCTGATAGTAAGTGAACACTGCTGCCCATGGACACTTGCAATCATCTAAACAAGAAGACTACGTTATAGCGTTGTCATTTCTATGGTCAGTTTTCTGCCGTCACCAGCGATTTTTATGGACCGTATGCCAAAGTCAAGGTCAAATATTTTTATTCAAAATTGAATTTTATATAGCACTTTTTGAAAGTTGCATTACCAATGGATCAAGAAAAGGCCATTTCTTCCTCAAATGCGATTTCTCTGGGTGGCGGTGATTATAAGCAATTAAGGTGAGCTGCATACTCCTTTGGCTCAGCGCTGAAATGGCTATGAAATATGAATGAGAAGGGTTCGCGACGACAAAAAAAGAATTGTAAAATAGTGGTCGTGTATCGCAATAATTAATACAGTGATTATATGAAAATAATGTTCGTGTGACACTATTAAGTGCATACATAACGACTTTGACTAATATGCTATTGTAATATATGCAATAATTATAATAATTATGCAATAGTAGAAGACTAAAACAACCAATCAGAGATATAATTAGAGTAAGACAGAAATATGTTGTTACATAATCTAAGAGTTTAAATTATTTATAATATTTTTATATTTAAGAAGTTGACCAAGTATACGAAATTAGCATACTTACTTAGCTTAAGATATAGACTTTTAGATAAAATTTAAAAAGGCCAAGGCCTATTTCGAATAAAAATATTTTTTATTTAAAATAGGCCTACAAATAAAAATAGTGTCCTATCTTCTTTAAGTCCATTTAACTTATCCCAATCATGAATGTATTGTCACTATTTTTGATACACTCCAAGTAGACATAATTAATTTAAGTACTTAATATATTAATCATAATCCCCATATAAAAAGAATATTATGCGAAGCACATGTTATTTGTATTTGAAGATTGTGGTACCTAGAAAGTTTTCGTTTTACAAAACTTTGCCTAAAGGTGAGCACATTTCGTAAAGCAAACATGTCCAAAGAAAACTTTTACTTTCAAAAGATTCTAAATATAAAGGTCGCTAAAACATGCTTTTCGGAAATTCCTACTCTTCTTGTAAAATATGTTATGTAACAATTATAATGTTAAGTATTTATATTTATATTTTTTTAGAGTGATGAAAATTATCAGTTTTAGCTAAATTTGACACTTTTTATTAAAGACACCATAATTTTATGAATAAAATTGTAAAATAAATTTAAGATATCTGTTTCTAACACCGCCTACTTTAAGAATAGACACTTCAGATGTATATTACGCTCTCACTCTCACACAGCAGCTCTTCTTGAGCTAGTATGCTATTCGTAAGTTGGTAAACATATTCTGCGAAAGTATGTATTATGTCATATGTTCTAATACAAATCAGTATCAGAACATATGACATAATACAGTAATTTTACATATTTAAATAATATATTTAAGTCAACCTGTCAAAAATTGCCAGAGGTCAGAGTAATTTTGGACTCACGCTACGCAGTAGTATATTATAGCTGTAATACGAATAGATCAGCTCGACCTGCGTGAGTTACCAATCTTGCACGGAATAACAGACTTTTAAAACTAATTTAGGCATTAATTAAGAGACAAAACCATAAATTGAAATCATTTATTTTTATTAAATTTTCATAGTTATTTGCCAATCACTTTTAAGAGTACCTTGGTAGATTTGGCGTATTATGACGAATATATCCTTCAGCAAGACTATCTCAAATTGGTTCCATATTTTTTTTATTTGGAAGACGAACGCTATAAAAATTAAGTTACAAAATACTAATAACTACAGTGAGCCAATTAAAGTTCCTTACTAGATCATTTATGACCTCACTCACCTCACTCACTGTTGTAACTTCACCTCACAAAGTTGAAGTTACAAAAGTGATTAACGCGATTCAACATTCAAAAGTATCTAATAATAACAATACTTATACCAAATGATGGCTTAACTGAAACAACATGTAATATACGTATATAAAAAAATAGCAGCACAAAGATAAAATACTAAAACGTTAGTTTAGTTCCAAACGCATTAATATACAATATCTCATTAAGAGCTACCAAAGAAATGCATTCATAGATTCCGCGTTTGACGAATATATCCTTCATCAACACTGTCTCAAATTGGTTGCATTTTAAATAATTTATTTTTGTTTTTGTAATAAAATAAAATCAATTAATGTCGTCAATAATGAGCAATTTTTACGACAAAACAACCGAAATTAAGGTTTCAAAAGTAGTATCTATACCTAGTGAACTCATCGTGTAGTGGCAATGTAAGAATATCCACTACCCCTTATCGTCCCGTGGGTATCGTAAGAGGCGACAGAGGGAAAATACTAAGAGGATGGGCAGCATTATCTTCCCAATAACAACTAGAAAATTAAAAACTGAGGTTGACAACCTGCCTGCTAAACCTAGCAACTATGGTAGATATCCCTCTTATGAGGCAATTTATGGGGAAGTCTATGTTCAGCAGTAAACTTTTATAGGCTGTAATGGATGGACATGCTTACTATTTGATATTTGGCATTTACATTACATTAAAATGAAAATCCTAAAGAATATTTTGCATTCCTCGGCTGTTAGAACAAGACTTCTAGATTTCTCGGTAATAAGTTTAAGCATGCCTTCGTTATGGATTTTGTCACGCAGAGAAATTTTCAGCATAGTCCTCTCTATCACTCGCTCAGTGACTGAGCCTACTCATACGGCCAGCAGTGAAGGACTACTTTTGGGTTCCGATAGTTATTACTAACAACACGCACTGGTTGTAAACTTTTTTCTTATTGCTCTGTGTTATATAGATTAAAAAAAATAATTTTCGCGGACTTTAGCACCTCATTAGTACTTCCAACGGATAAGTCTAAAGATACATAATTACTAACATCCATACTCTAACACTACGCTCTCTGCTAAAACACTACGCTCGAAGTTGTCGAAGTATAAGTCCTACTTTAACCAAAAGGTCCACACATTCACACTATTAATATATACACAGTCCACCTATTTATAAGTGAAACGGGCTAGGGCATTGAGGCTCTCGACATAAATTCGTCATCTGAAAGGATCCAATCAAACTGGGATTAGTTTGCTATAGACGTTCTACCCAGAAACTCTTTATCACACCACGTTGGGTTCGAGCGGTCAACGAGGTGTGTGTGAACCCCGTGAAGGAGTATCACAAGAGAGCGTCTGAAGCCCTCCTTTTTGAAAAGAAAAGGTCAGACGACAAAGATTACGGGTCTTTTTAATATAAATCTTTTACACCCTTTAAACTGGACTGACCATGACGTAGTTTGTTTCAGCACTTTTCTGACTGTGTCCCTCCAATCACTCACAATACAATTGCTTCCGAATTTCACGATACTTGAAGATTCTCTTATAATTTCTGTTATCTCATTTGGATGTAGAATAACTTCCTTTTTTTTCAGTTTTCTTTCAATCACACCAAACTGTCGGCCCGGAGGCATTAAAGAATGGCCAGTCACCGGAAATATCGATTCAATTTTATGAATACAAGGGTTTTCCAATAGCCATTTAGAACAAGTCCCTAAAACTATACAGTTTTTGTTTTGCCCACCGCAACCGTCAGCAATCAACCGAATATGTGTGATATCGGTTTTGTCGGTTGCGGTGAGTCTATATAATACACAGCAGATGCAATAAGATTAGAATCTTTATTGTACTCATTTTCAGTACAAACGTAAGCAAAAACATTGTTCTTTGACAATGGATTCTTCGAAGTACGCTCAACCATCGTAAGATTATAATAATATAGTTGACGACTGTAATATGTTGACTGGTCAGGCAATTTCGGAAGGGGCAGGTTTTTTGACAGTCAAATGAAATTACTTTCACATGTTCAGGTGCACTGCCAAATTTTTCAAAAAATGCTTTCGCTCGCAAACTATGAACACGTTTTTTTATCATCAATAAATTTTTCTTAATTGGGTCTATTTCAATTTAAATTTTTTCCTTAATTTCCAAGCACGTAGACCACTCATCAGTCTTTGGTGTTCCAAAACCAATATTATACGATGTGTTAAAACCATGGCGGAAATACGACAATTTCACTACAGTTTGTACATGTTCACTTACTTTGTACATTTGGAATAATTTAGACAAATTTAACTCAGATGGTAGATATTTTCGTTCAGCTGTTTTCGTTTCTCTACAGTAGTGAGACTCTATATATTTCAATTTTGTAATGTAGTTGTGAATGGATCGTTTTTGATCAGCGAACTTTACTGTTTTGCAGTCTTCTCCACGATGCTCAGTACTAACTTTCCCAGCGTAATAAAACTTTTTCATGACAAATGCCACTCTGTGTTTAGTAATCCCAAAAATATGCAAAAAAAATATTACAAATAGGTATTTTTTTCTTGTTAACAATCACTCCATATTTTATAGTAGTTTTTTCATTCCCTTAATATTTGTGATGATTTTTACTGGTACAGTTAACGACATTATTTTACATAATTTTAAGAGAATAGGCATCTTGGTCTTTTTAT